>PVKP010000757.1:0-175958 GCA_004027715.1 Plecturocebus donacophilus
AAAATGAAAAGAACAATGTCCTGGGACAGGTCTGCATGTAGCACCATGGCAAAGAGTGCCTGCAGTGAGTGAAGGATACAAATTTCATTCTCAGATTCTATTTGATCTTCACTCACTTCTGCTTCGCTTGGGACATTTCTTCTTGTCACCAGCCCACTGTTCTACAGCAAATTCAGGTCCTCACCAACTATGGAAACCATAGGCTCTTGTAGAATCTTTTTTAAAAACCAACTCCAAAATTGTACACCCTTTAATAGGTACCTTATGCTATATCATTCAGTGTTTCTACTTTCTTGATCAAGCCCAAATTGATACAAAATGAAATTCTAATACCTCAAGTATGTTGTCTGTTTAATACACAGGCTAGTTTTGTGCTGATATAGGCACAAGCATTTGAAAATGTCTCTTACTTCACTGAAAGCACATTCTGTGCAAAAATTATTTTCTTCAAAAGATTATTAGTTAACAGCCTAGTTCATGTAGCAAAGGAAATCTAAGATGACATAGAAATTTTAATGAATTATTTCATGCCTGTGTCATTGTTGATTTTCAAGCTAATTTTGCTTATGTGCATCCTTAAGCAACATTTTCAGAAATATTCTGGGAAAATAAAGATTCTATTTCGGCTGCTTTAAAATGTCTTTGATTTCATGATTGTAAGACAATCAAGTTAGCAAAAAGAATGGCTGTTATGAGGCAACTCTGTTTCTAAGAAATCAGAAATTAATGATAATAAACCATCAGCAATTGAAGAAAAGTGTAGAACATTTAAAATATATCCAGAATAAATTGCATATATACTTATCCATACTTGTAACCAACATTTTTTTAGAAATTACATATATTGTATCTCACTTTTTTCTTACAACTCTGAATCAAATGTATTATCATCCCCTATATAAGTAACTCTTTTGCTGCATTTGACTGTTAGTCTGATTCTTAATCCTAAGTTATTTATGATCTAGTGAATTTTCATTCTAGTATCAACAATGTTAAACATTTTTAATATTAGAGAAAAGTGGAAAATATTTAATTATCTCAACTGATTCTACATTGTAGTTAACCAAATATATATTAGGATATGATGTCAATGCCTCAAGCCATATTTCCATCACCTACTTCTCTCTTACACATACTGACATATTTTAACTTACAAACAGATGTGAATATGAAATAACATTGAATAGGTATAAATCAGATCAATCTTTCATTTCAATTGTATTTCCAAACATCAATTAGTTTGATGACACATAAATATATAAATGATAAAATTTCCCATATGTTAAAATTCAAAAGTATATGATTTTTGAAAAGATATATAAATGCAATATTTTGTTTTAAAGCTATGGAAAATGAGAACTACTGATGTGTGCACTGTAATACATTCATTTAATTTCCAAAGTCTTAAAAATTGAATGGCAGCTAAATTTAAATGTTTTCAAGTTATCCATAATGTCAAAAAATAATGATATTGGATGGTAACTTGAAAAACACTTACCTTTAAATCTCTTTTAAAACATTTTGGATAATCACTAATAAAATTAACCAAGCCATACAAAAAGAACTGTCTGGTATATTATTTGTAGCTTTTACCATTCACATTGCTTTGTCATAAGCACAACTCAACTCACAAAGTGAGTTTTGGCATGACTAAAATAAAATTAAACTGGAAAAAAGGTAGTAAAACTTTAAATGGGAGAAATTAGAGTTAAAATAATTGAGCATGCATAGCTGAGAACAGAGCATTAAAGTGGTATTTTCAAGTATTTAAGAAGAATATTTATATAAAATATCAAAGGAGGAAATATAATCTTTACATGGAAGAAAGTAAACGTTAAACGAAAATCATACATACCCTGTCATTGTTAATGGCATTGCCTGCCACCTTAGTCAAATTTTTAAAAATATTATACTAATACAACACATGTAATTCTGAAACATACTCATTAATTTGACTTGTACATGCCACTGAAATAAGACACCTCTCAAGGTCTTTAAATATTAAAAATAAAATAATCTGTAGCTTTGGCTTTCACTATCAAATAACTAAAATGTCTTCTTTCTTTAGCCAACTTTCTTACTGAACCTTAGAAGTGTCTATATACCTGTAAATATGAGTGCAATATTAGTCTTAATTTACTAAGTAAAAGGAAAGATAGATTGTTGATCATCAACATCACCTACAGAGTGTAAATTCCAGAGGTCTAAATTAAAAGCAAATGTATGTAAATAAGTATAAAAACTAAAAATTAAAAAGACACATCACTATTTACAGATTGCTTTTCTTTTATATCAATTATGAGTACAACCTTATATATAATCTCACCATGCCATAGGTTTTCAAATGTAAAAGAAATTCCGTTCTCAATTTACTGAAATTAAATCAAAGTCACTGATTTATAGCATTAACTTTTCTTAGTTAACAATGTATTTAATTTTAAATGTATTTAACATTTATTATTATATTGTTTGCTTTGGGAATGCTATGTATTATTATTAATCATAAATATTATTCTAAAAAAAATTTCTATCCTAATATCATACTATTAAAATGGTTGGCTATTATACATCTTACAAGAAACTGCTTTTTATTCTTGTGTTTTAAGAATATGGCACTTCAAAATAGATGTAAAAAATCTGAAAATAAAATTATTTTCATATTATGACTTGCATATTCAAGCCTCAAGGAAAAGTTCTTAAGTTAATAAAGCATCTTCCCTCTAAGCACCCAAAATATTTTACAAGTACAGTCATTAAACTTTGTATTATCATGCTATATTGGTACATGATGGGTATTATGATGACATTTATTTTCAGGTAAAAGTCAAGTCAAGAGGACTCCAAATGATATGCTCCTCTCCAGACTATAAATCAGGGTCAAAATTAAGATAAATTTCATTTGCTTTTTACAGACGTTTTTCAGTCCATTTAACCTTGACACTTTTTTGCCAGTATATGGTTTTCATTATTGTTATGTAATTTTCTGACACAATTAGTTTCAATGATTTTTACATCTCGAAAAACTGTAATTAAAATTTATAAACCTTTAATTTTACATATTATGAATTAAATTTTTACTATATGTGAATACAGATTTAAATAATGAATTATACATAAAACAAAACTTGGATTATGGTTTATTTAAATTTAATTTTATTAGGAAAATATATCCAAGTCACCATTATAACATTATGATGAAGTAATATTTGAAATCAGTAGCATTGGTCAAGGAAACCATTTTTTATTTACTCTAATTGCAATGAATATGGAAGATTTTTAAAATTTGTGTATTATAGGAAAAGAAAGTATAACCATTTAACAATTCCCTTACTTTCAGGCTTTGTTGGGACACAGTTATGCAACATTTCATAACTCTGTAAGGTTTTAATAAAGGTAAAAATAATACGATTATTCCCTATGGGCAGTGCATACTTAGAGAGCATTTAATCTTATAGTGTTTTAGGTTGAAATAACAACAACCGTAGTGTAAGTACCTTTTTTTGAGTCATTTATCAGATCAAGGCTGCACAACACTATAAAGCTGTTGATATAATACTGTCAAGGAACTTGTATAGATTACGCATGTGACAGGTGAACGAAATTAATCAGGTTATATATATATATTTCTTGATCTGTTTTTTGAAGGTTCAGATTAATGCACTTTTATATTGATGTTTCATGAACAAATGAATAAAAATACTATACTGCTCTTAAAATACAATACAAAACAAACAAAATGCTATCTTTATAAATATTTCTTCAAAATAGTGATACAAATACTGATTTTTTATGGGAACTCAGACTACTTAAATTCTGTTATTTTGGGTTTATTTATGTGACCCTGTCCCTCTGCATTGTAGTCTCATTAAAATGTGGGATCATAGAGGTCTTCACTAGAATAAGTTTCAGTGTTACTTGATCAATTATTATCAAAAAGTCCCTGTTGTTTAATTTGATAAGCAAAATTATATACTAACAGGGTAGCAACCTAGTTTCCAGCAAGAGTATGTTTCCTTGTGAACCAATAATATTACATATTCAGAACTTTCTGGAATGTTTTTTAGCAAGATTTTATCTTTATTCTCTAATTCACTCCTACTATGTGTCTGCTTCAGACTTATTCCAGAGAATAAGGTTTATGGTTTCTAATATTTTATCTTAAACTTAAGAACTGTGACATTTTTGCAACACAAATCTAAGATATCAGAAACCATGATTTTACACATTCTAAGTTAATTTTTATTTTGTAGTAAAAGTTGACCATTGCCATCTACTTTAAAAATATAATATTCTAGCATTCGATTTTTAAAATCTGAATTTTCTTGGCTATTTATTAATTAGAACACCACTTAATATGTATTTGCTTGCAAAAAATATACTTACTATATATTGCAAGTATATTTAATGGATTGGCATTTTTTGTTTTTTTTTTTCTTGTCAGTGTGTAAAGTTCCTCTTATATAGGTTCCTCAGATATTTTCCCTATGCCTATGACTGTCCTATCTCTGTCTTTAGCAGGTGCCTATGTTTATGGTGACTTTCGCCAGGCACAACATTCATTCCTTTCCAATTTCAATGTTCAGTGTTAAGGATCACTGTGACTCCTTGCTATGGACTTCAGTGCCAGAATCAGTTTTCTAAAGGAATTGCCGTTAAAGCAGTATTTCTCAAAATAGCTCATTAACTCATCTCCTGAATGCTGATACATTTCCCCTGCTAAAAACACAGGAATATTTGTAATTCAAGTCTGAGCATAATGATCTGTGTTAAAATCCCTCAATGGGTTTTCACTGTTGTTGGGATAAAGACCCAAGTCCATGATGTTGTTCACAAGGCCTGACAGAGTCTAGTCCCCATCTGATGTTACCACCTCTCTTCAGGACAGGCTTTTCCTGATCTCTGATCTGTTAAGTGCTGTCCTCTCCTAGAGCCTCACTTCCTCCAATCCTTTCTAGCTTCCAACTTAAATGCCAGTTTCCCTAAAAACCCTTCCCTTCCCTCTCAGACTTGGCTACATACCTCACTAAACTTTCTCAGAGCCTATTTAGGCTTTGTATCTCTGGCCCCAATTGGGATGGTCTAATTAATTCACATAATTATCTCCTCATGAATTTTGATTCTTCTAGACTCTTGGGAATGCTATGTATTATTATTAATACATAAGGGCAAAAACATCATCTGCATTTTTCCTCCTTTAGTCACCTCTTGTTGGCATGAAGCCTGGCATTTGGTTAATACTTATTGGAATACATAAGAGGATTTTCAATGTGTATGTATGTAAAATGTTATATCTCTGCCCCTTTCCCCAGTAACACTCTTTCTTAGTTTTCCAGTAGTCTGCTTCATACCAACTTTCCAACTTGTTAGATTTAGTCCTTTGTGTACTGGAGAAGAAAAGCTATGTCTTTTAATTTAACATTATTACTGAGTACTTACATAAATTAATTGTGCAGAGTAGACATTTAATTCTAAGGATGAAAACAGAATTCTGCCCAAACAAGTTCACACTCAAAAATGATGTATATTTGTCTATCAAACTACTATGCTCTCTACATAATTTTCTATACAGTCTAAAACAATAGTGAGATTAATTCTAAAGCCTGATTTGTTCTATACTTTTGAAAACTCTTTATTTTTTTCAGGGCATAGTACTTAACATTTCAATAATTTAATGTAAATGTCATTATTTAAATCATAGAATGAAACATTTGAGAGCAATCTTAGGTGTAATTTGGAATTCAGTCTTCAGTGGAATCTCCTATTGTAGATGAATTTATAAAGTTTTAATTGTAATAATCTAAAGATTAATTTGATGACAACCTACGTCTTGAGAATTGTACTACGTAGTAGGTCTCAATGTTCCAATTTTTGTTTCTCTTGCAAAAAAGAAGCATACACTGTGTTAATAGGCAAGATTCAATTATTAAAAATGATTAGTTAGAACTTATGCAATAAATACAAGAGATTTGTGCTACCAACTTTTGGTTTATTGGTTCTCTCTATTATTTTTCTATTATCTATTTTATTTATTTCACTATAGTCTTTGTAATTTTTTTCTACTAGCTTTGGGTTTTGTTTTTTTCTAGTTCCCTAAAAAGTAAAGTTCCAACCCAAATGCCCATCAATAATAGACTAGATAAAGAAAATGTGGCACCTATACACCATGGAATTTTATGCAGCCATGAAAAAGAATGAGTTCATTTCCTTTGCAGGAAAGTAGATGATGCTAGAAACGATCATTCTCAACAAACTAACACAGCAACAGAAAACCAAACACCACATGTTCTCGCTCATAAGTGGGAGCTGAACAATGGGAACATGTGGACACAGGGAGGAAAACATCACACACTAGGACATGTCATGGGTGGGGGCCAAAGCGAGAGGGAGTATTAGGACAAATACCAAATGCATGTGGGACTTAAAACGTAGATGGATTGATGGGTGCTAAGACTAAAAGTTCTATTATTCAAAGTGGTTTATTAATGCCTCAAACTCTTATTATAGAACTGTCCATTTCTCCCTTTAGTTCTGTAAATGTCACTTCATATATTTTAATGTTTTATATTTTTGTGTGCATATATTTATAAGTATTATACTATTTAATGAATTGACCATGTTATCAATATAATATTTTTTGTCTCTTGTAATGGTTTTTGATATATAGTCTTTTTTTTCTGCCACCCAGCTCTCCTTTCATTATTATTTGCATTAAATATATTTTTTCATCCTTTCACTTTTAATCTATTTGTGTCTTTGATAAAAAGCACCTTGTAGACAGCATAGTGTTGAATTATTATTTTATCCATTGAGCAAATCTCTGTCTTTTGTTTGAAAAGTTTAATATACTTATGTTTAAAGTAATTACTGATAACAAAGGACCTAGTTCTATCGTTTTTAATTTTTGTACATAAAATGCCATTTTTATTCTTCACTTCCTCCCTTACTGTCTTTTTTTGTGTTTTGATGATTTCTTATAATAAACTCATTTCTATTCACTTATTTCCTTTATGTATATTTTTAGATTTGTGTTGTCATTGTATTTAAAATCACAGATTTATAAAATCTAACTCAAATTGATCTAATTCAAATTAAAAAATGTAATTCAAATAAACTCAGAGAGTTAGTTTAACTCAAAATTTGTTGAGATTCTTGGATTCATAAATTCATATATCTTACAGAACTTGGGAGGCTTTTGGCCATTATTTTTTCAAATAGTATGTCTACTTTCTCTTTTCCTTCTAGAACACCCATACTGTGTATATTGTTATTTTTGATTGTGTGCCTCAGATCCCTTAAGCTTTGTTCACTTTTCCTCATTTTCTTTTTCTTCTATACTTTAGAATTGATCATTTCAATTCTCCTCTTTTAATGTTTACTAATTTTTTCTGCCTGCTTAAATTCAAGTTTTCTAGTGAATTTTTCTTTGCAGTTCTTTTATTTCAGAGCCAGTATTACTGCTTCATTTCTTTTTATAATCTATTTCTTATCACCACTCTCATTTTGCTCATACACTGTTTTTTTTTCTGATTTGTTTTTATGTTTTGTCTATGGTTTCTTTTAGCTCTTTGAGAATATATAAGACAACTGCTTTCAAATATTTATCTAGTAAGTCCTATGTCAGGGTTTTATTAGGGATGATTTCTGTCAATCTATTATTTTTTCTTTTAATGGGCCATACTTTCCTCTTTCATTTTATGCCTTGTGATTTTTTTTTTTTGATGTTTAAATCTGAGTATTTGAAGATTATAAGGCCCAAATCTTGGAAATAAGGTTTTTATACTTCTCTGGGGTTTCTGGCTTAGGGATTTTTTATTTATGTTTCTTGTGTTGCTTTCGATTGTTGAAAGCTATATTAATCCATTTATTTTGGGAGTTTCTAAATTTTTTTTTGTGAAGACTGTATTTCTTATCATGTGTGGACAATAAAGTCTCTGTTACTTAACTTCTGTTAAATGATGTTTTGACAGAGGTTTCTTCAAACACTGGGGACTAAAAACAATAAAACAAACAAACAAACTTCAGTCAGTCTTTGCAGATTGGCTCTGTCTTGGGCACTCATTCAACAGTGAGCTTAGGGATCAGCCTGAGGTGAAAGCTTAGGATCCTCCCAGGTCTTTACTGAGAATGCCTCTTGCTGTGAGCATGCTTGCGGGCTTCCAAATTTCCCCATTTAGAGAGATGATTTTGAATATTCTAATTTCCCAAATAAATTTTTTTCTAGCTCTTGCTTATGGCCTTAAGCAGTCAAAACATACAATAATCTTCTGTCCCATGTATCTGTGGGTTATTAATTTTACTTGCAAAATTTTCAAGTGATTCTCATCTCTCTTCTGGCCTGAGTTCTTTTCAGGGAGTTCCCAGAGAAGAGATACACACAATAATTTGTTAATAAGGTATTCTCTGTTCCTTCTGGAACCAGTGACGAGTATCCCACACTGGGAATACAGACTTCTCTTCAAGATGCACGAGCATGGAGCAAAGGCAAGCAAAAGCATTAAAAAGCCTTCCTACTATTGTGAAGTTGCTAACTTTTATGACTCATTATCCACTTTGTTGCTCTAACCTTCTGAGTGTTTTTTAGAGTTCTCACAAATTTGAATTTAATAGTTTCTGCTTGTTTTTCTATAATTCCAGGGAAAATAAGAGCACAGAACTACCTGCTCCACCACTTTATAGACATTGCCCTGCTGTTGGTTTACAAAAAGCTGAGAAACAAAGAATAAGGAAAAGAGCACTAGGAGAAGGCAGCCCCAGCCAGAAAGCATGGTTACAATAGGGTACCCTTGATTTGTTCTAATGCATCCATAACACATTACTAAACCTTTATAATTTCCTGACCTTAGCAGCTTCCAAATTTTGCTACAATGAAATGAACAAAAGAATCTAATCCCACCTGGAGTCCTAAACCTAAAATGACCAAATGAAGGCTATATTGTACTTTTGGGACACAAACGAATTTCATAGGAGAATAAACTAATATTACTTCCATTTTGTTATGTTTATCAACTACAGTATATACTAACTGATATATAATTAGGCTAGTATAAATTATGTCCTACTAATAAAATATTTAATTTATTTGAATTATGCTAATGGACTACAGAAAAATCTGTGAATTGTGTATGTGACCCAATAGCTGGACTGTTTTCTGACATCTATTGTGTCTGATATCTTTATTGGCCTCTCAAGAGCCACCCTTCACTTGGATCTCTGAGCTTACCTTGTAAAAACCGGGTTAAAGGACACCCAGGAACTCAGGGTCCTTGCAGGATTTACTTAACAGGGAGATGCTTAAAAAGATCTGTGAAATAACAAATTTGAATATTTATCCCCTTGCTTCCTTACTTTGAGCTGACATAGACAAAGGAACCTGCTCAACCAAATGAACCTGCTCTTTTTAAGGAAACCCTTTTAACAGGGTATTTAACTCACACAAAGGGACTCGGGTTGAAAATAACATGACTCCTACCAGTCTGAGAATCCCAGGATGTCTCATGTAATTCCTTTATATCTTATTTACTTTATATTTAGTTCTTTTATTAAGCCGTCCATCAATTATCCTAATTTTAACTGCAGTCTGTTTCCAGCTGGGACTCTGACTAATAAAAACACTAAATAGAAGTCTTTGAAACTTAGTATTTTAATTATCCATAAAAAGAGCTCCAGAAATAAATACATCAAAAAGATAAATACTCATCCTTCCTTTTAGGAGAACGCTACAACGTTGTATAAAAACAAATGATGAAATGCATTTCATACCCCACAATGACTCTATAGTTTCTCTCTTTAAATGAAGATGTATCTAATTAAATATTTATACTTCTGGCTACAATGAATTTATATTATCTGTAACTATTTGCTGAGTTAAGAAGATATACTATAACCTATGGGCATATTAACTAATAAAATTATTGCATATTTCCAGTTGAATTGCATGTATAAACAATAATAATCTATTAGACAAGTAGAGATTCAAACATGCTAAATACTGATTCTAAAATAAACTAAAAAGAAGAAAATGTTGCTTTCTTTTGTATTGTAGTTTTTAAGGTCACATGAATTTACCTAAGTTTAATTAGAATTTGAAATCCAATTTCAAGGTAAAATTCTCAGGTTTAAAGTCATATTTGAAGAAATGATAAAATGAATGTTTGAGAAACCTCTTGAGAGAATTATCTTAGAACTGTATAAATAAGATACAAAATTGCATTGTTGACAATTGCATAAGTAATGCTATTTTATTTTAAAGGCACTAAAGACAAGTTGGCTGACATCTAATAAATAATAGAAGTATCAGATACAGAGAAAGAATAAAAAATATCATAATATGGAATTAAATAGTGTTTGAGAAATAAATTATAAACATCATAATTATCAAGCTTCTTGCTTATATAGGAGAATTGACTATTATATAATTTGAGAAAGATAGATGTTTAGTGAAGTTAAAAAAGCAAACCAGCCTGGCCAACATGATGAAACCCTGTCTCTACTAAAAATACAAAAATTAGCCAGGCATGATGGCAAGTACCTATATTCCCAGCTACTAGGGTAGGGGTTCCTGAGACAGGAGAATTGCTTGAACCCAGGAGGCAGAGACTGCAGTGACCCAACATTGTGTCATGGCACTCCAGCCTGGGTGACAGAGTGAGACTTCAGAAAAAAAAAAAAGATGCAAACCACCTCTTCATATTTTCAAAATCCTGGTTACGGTGTATATTTTATGTTGTAGATTTCTATACTGGAAAACACATGCTTAAATTTTTCTGAAAAAAAAGCACTGGTTGAAAAGTACTGAGATACTAGTTACAATTCACATCCTAAGTTGTCATTAGTCATGGTTCATGCTGTACCTGTAGCTACAGTCATTCAAAAGGATATGTACCTCTCTTTTACCGTGGAAGGCTCCTTATGGAGAATTCCTGACTTAAGTATCGTTGCTTGGCTCAGTACTGAACACACCCTTTGCACAGTAGTCACTTAATGAATTATAAAATTGAAGCATGATGTGGCTGAAAAAGTATAAATTCTCATGAAATAAGGATGTCAAATCTATTACTTTTAGAATAATTACCTACTCAGTATTTCCCATCACTTGCTATAAAATAGAGTTGATTTATGGGTATGAAGGGGAAATAGTGAGTTTGAAATAATGATGCATGTCATGCTCCTCTAGGAGACTTTGGCCATAGCGTGACTATTAGATCTGGACAGACCAAGCCTTTCTTGCCTGTGAGATGAAGCCAGTCCAATCTGAGTGCCACCCTATCTCCTAGAGCTCCAGCCTGTCCACATCTGCTGGACTGGGTGTTTTGCCCAAACAGGGTGCTTCCTGGGGGTCCTCACCATAGTTCCTTTCCTGGCAGACTGCTCCTGACTGAGAGCTCCAGCAGAGTGGCCCACACCCACGTGCACCAGCCCACTTGTACTTTCTTCTTACTGTAGTCTTCCCTGTGCCACTTTGTTGGCACATACCAAAGGTCACTCTCCCACCTCTTTGCTGCTGCCTATACGTGAAGACCCCATCTCTCCTCTTCTGCTGGGACTTGTACAAGAGAACCACTGCTGTTGTCAGCATGAGCACAATCCACTGTCCTCTCCTCCAATTGCTAATATGCGGGCTTTTTAGCCATGTTGCCCATGTGCAAATGTGCACACAAATGTCGGCAGCCCAGTCCACTCCCATCCTGCCACTGCTGATGATTCAAAATCACACCCACATGCAGGCAACTCTATGCCCACCAGTGCCCTGTGCCTAGTAAAAATACTAAATCTATGACTCATTGCTATCCCTGAAAGAAAGGGGGAGAAAGCAAGCAATTTGAAAATATATTTGAGGATATCATTGATGAATATGTTCCCAGCCTTACTAGAGAGGCCAACATTCAAATTCGAAAAATGCAGCAAACCTCTGAAAATAACTATACAAGACAACCATCCCCAAAGACATATCATCATCAGATTCTCTGAAGTTGAAAAGACAACCATCCCCAAAGACATACCATCATCAGATTCTCTGAAGCTGAAATGGAAGAAAATATGTTAACGATAGCTAGTGTAAAGGGTCAGGTCACCTAAAAAGGGAACTTTACAAGGCTAACAGTGGATCTTTCAGCAGAAACCCTACAAGCCAAGAGATTGGGAGCCTATATTCAGCATTCTTAAAGAAAAGAAATTCCAATAAAGTATTTAATATCAAGCGAAACTAAGCTTCATAAACTAAGAAATAAGACCCTTCTCAGATAAGCAAATGCTAGGGGATTTATTAGCAACAGATCTGCCTTATAAGAGGTCCTTAAAGGAGTACTAAATATGAAAAGACAAGACCTTTACAAGCCACCACAAAACACTCTTAAGTACATAGAAAATTGACACTATTAAACAACCACACAATCAAGTCTGCATAATAACCAGCTAACAAAATGATGACAGGATCAAATCCATATATAACAACATTAACATTGAATGTAAACTAGCTAAATGCCCCAATTAAAAGACACAGAGTAGCAAATTGGATAAAGAAGCAAGACTCAACTGTATGCTATCTTTAAGAGACCCATCTGACATCCAATGACACTTATAGGCTCAAAGTAAAGGGATGCTATTCTAAATTAAGACAAAACAGATTTTAAAACAACAACAATCAGAAAAAGACAAAGAAAGCCATTACATATTGGGAAAGGGTATAATTCAACAAGAAGACCTGACTATTCTTATTATGTATGCACCCAACAAAGGAGTATCTAGATTTATAAAGCAAATTCTTAGAGACCTTAGGTAGAGACTTAAACACCCACACAATAATAGTGGGAGACTTCAACACCTCAATAACTATATTAGACAGATGAACAAGGCTGAAACTAATGAATATATTTGGGTCCTGAACTCAACAGTTCACAAAATGGACCAAATAGACATTTACAGAATCCTTCATACAAAACAATAGAATATACATTATTTTTATTGTCACACGGCACGTACTCTAAAATTGACCACAAAATTAACCAACCATACAACAGTCCTCAGCAAATTCACAAAGACCAAAATCATAACAGCACTTTCAAACCATGTAACAATAAAAATAGGAACCAGTACTAAGAAAATTGCTCAAAACCATACAAGTACATGGAAATTAATTAACCTGCTTCAGAATGACTTTTGAGTAAAAAATAAAATTAAGACAGAAATCAAGAAATTATTTGAAACTAATGAGAACAAAGATACAATGTACCAGAATTTCTGGGACATAGCAAAAACAGTATTAAGAAGGAATTTTACAATACTAAACACCCATATTAAAAAGTGAAAAATATCTCAAATTGACAACGCTACATCAGCCCTAGTGCCCAAAGCTAGCAGAAGACAAGAAATAACTAAAATGAGAACTGACCTGAAGGAAATTGAGATGCAAAAAAATTTTTAAAAGATTAATAAATCCAGGAGATGGTTATTTAAAAGAATAAATAAGATTGATAGCTAGACTAACAAAGAAAAAAGAGAGAGAGAGAGAGAAAAGATCCAAATAAATACAACCAGTAATGAGAAAGGGATATTACCACTGACCCTTTAGAAATAATAATTTTAAAAGCCCTCAGAG
The DNA here is from genome assembly GCA_004027715.1 of Plecturocebus donacophilus. Lineage (NCBI taxonomy): Eukaryota > Metazoa > Chordata > Mammalia > Primates > Pitheciidae > Plecturocebus > Plecturocebus donacophilus. The sequence continues at coordinate 13,595 of PVKP010000757.1, forward strand.
ATAACTATTAACACATCTATGCAAACAAACGACAAAATCTAGAAGAAATGGATAAATTCCTGGAAGAATACGACCTCCCAAAATTGAGCTAGGAAGAAACTGAATCCCTGAACAGACCAATAATGACTTCTGAAATTGAATCAGTATGAAAAGCCTACCAACCAGAATAAGCCTAGGACTAGAGGGATTCACAGTGAAATTCTACCACACATATAAAGAAGAGTTGGTCCTTTTCCTACTGAGATAATTTCAAAGGAAATGAGGAGAAAGGACTTCTTCCTAATTCATTTTATGAGGCCAGAATTATCCTTATAACAAAACATGGTAGAAAAACAATAGCAAAAAAGAAAACTTCAGGACAGTCTGCTTGATGAACATAAGTGCAAAAATCATCAAAAAAAATTCTAGCAAACTAAATCCAGCAGCATATCAAAAAGCTTATCCAGTATGATCAAGTAAGTGTTATCCCTAGGATGCAAGTTTGCTTCAACGTACACAAATCAATAACTTTGATTGATCATATAAATTCATCACTAAAACAGAAACCATGTGATTATGTCAATAGATGCAGAAAGAATTTTGATAAAACTCAACATCTCTTCATGATAAAAACCCTTAAAAATTAGGCATTGATGAAACATACCTTAAAATAATAACAGATATCTATGACAAACCCACAGCCAACATCATACTGAATGGGCAAAAGCTGGAAGCATTCCCCTTGAGAACTGGAACAAGGCATGGATGTCTACTCTCACCACTCCTATTCAACATACTACCGGAAGTCCTAGCCAGAACAATCAGACAAGATAAAGAAATAAAAGGCATCCAAATAGGAAGAAAGGAAGTCAAACTACCCCTGTTTGCAGATGACATGATTGTCTGCCTAGAAACCCTATAGTCTCTGCCCAAAGATTCCTAGTTCTGATAAACAACTTCAACAAAATATCAGGATACAAAATCAATGTACAAAAATCAGTAGCATTCTTATACACCAACAACATTAAAGCAGATAGCCAGATCAGGAATGCAATTGCATTCACAATTGCCACAAAATAAATAAAATACCTAGAAATACAGCTAACCAGGGAGGTGACAGATTTCTACAAAGAGAATTACAAAACATTGCTCAAAGAAATTAGAGATGACACAGACAAATGGAAAAACATTCCATGCTCATGGATAGCAAGAATTAATACTGTTAAAATGGCCATACTACCCAAGACAATATGCAGATTCAAAGCTATTCCTATCAAACTAACAATAACATTCTTCACAGAGTAGAAAAACCATATTTAAAATTCACATGGAACTGAAAAAGAGCTCAAATAACCAAGGCAATCCTAAGCAAAAAAGAACAAAGCTGGAGGCATCACATTACCCTCCCTCCCCGCTTTTTTTTTCTTTCTTGTGGCCCAGGCTGCAGTACAGTGGCAAGATCTAGACTCACTGCAACCTTGGCTTCCAGGGTGCAACCAGTTCTCATGCTTCAGCCTCCAGAGTAGCTAGGATTACAGGGAGGTGCCACCACACCCAGCTAATTTTTGTATTTTCAGTAGAGACAGGGTTCCACCATGTTGGCCAGGCTGGTCTCCAGTGATCCACATGCCTTGGCATCTCAAAGTGCTGGGATTACAGGCTTGAGTCACAGTGCCTAGCCCCCATCTTCAAATTATACTGCAAGGCTACAGTAGCCAAACAGCATGGTACTGATACAAAAACAGACACATTGACCATTGTAACAGAAGAGAGAGCCAAGAACTAATGCCACACATCTACAATAATCTGATCTTCAACAAAGTTAACAACAAAAAGAAATGGGAAAAAAGACTCCCTATTCAATAAATTGTTCTGTGACAACTGATTAGCAATATGCAGAAGACTAAAACTGGACCAACCCCTTCCTTACAGCATATACATAAATCAACTCAACATGGATTAATGACTTAAATGTAAAGCAAAAACTGGAAAAGCCGTGGAAGATAACCTAGGAAATACCTAGGTTATTCTGGACAGAGGCCCTGGCAAAATATTTCATGAGGAAGATGCCAAAATCAATTGCAACAAAAAAAAAATATTGACAAGTAGGACCTAATTAAACTAAGCAGCTTCTGCACAACAAAAGAAAGTATTAACAGAGTAAACAGACAACCTACAGAATGGGATAAAATATTTGCAAACTATGAATGTGACAAAGGTCTAATATCTAATTTGTATAATTAGTTCAAACAAATTAATAAGCAACAAACAACCCACTTAAAAAGTAGGCAAAGCAGCAAAGCACATGCATAGACTCTTTTCAAAAGAAGACATACACATGGCCAACAAGCATATGGAAAAATGCTCAAAATCACAAATCACTAGAGAAATGCATATCAAAATCACAGTGAGATTCCATCTCACACCAGTCAGAATGGCTATTATTAAAATACCAAAAAATAAGAAATACTGGTGAGGTTGCAGAGAAAAGGGAGCACTTACATATACACTGCTGATGGAAATGTAAATTAGTTTAGCCATTGTGAAAAGCAGCGTGGTGATTTCTCAGAGATTCCAAAATATAATTACTATTTGACCCAGCAACTCTTTTTGGGTATAAATAAAGGAATATAAATCATTCTATCATTAAAACCATGAACATGTATGTTCACCACAGCATTATTCACAATAGCAATGACACGGAATCAACCTTAATGCTCATCAGTGATGGACTGGATAAAGGAAATGTGGTACATATACACCATGGAATACTACACAGCCATAAAAATGAATGAGATCATGTCCTTTGCAGCAACATGGATAGAGCTAGAGGCCATTATCTTACATGAACTAACACAGGAACAAAAAACCAAATACCAAATGTTCTCACTTACAAGTGGGAACTAAGCACTGAGTACACATGGACACAAAGAAGAGAACAACAAACACCAAGGCCTACTTGAAGATGGTAAATGGGAGGAAAGAAAGGATAAAAAAAAAAACTATTGAGTACTATGGTTATTACCTGTGTGACAAATAATCTGTACACCAAATCCCCATGACAAACAATTTACCAGTATAACAAATCTGCTTGTGTAACCCTAACCTAATATAAAAGTTAAAAAATAATAAAATTTTAAAAAACAATATATTTTTAATTCTAAAAATTGTATCCTTTAAACCTATTTTTTATTCACCACTACTTTAAATAAATGCCACTTATTTCAAAGCTACCACTTAATTAATATTCAAAGTTAAAAGGAGAGAAAAGCAATTATTACGTAGTCTATACATTAAGCAAGTATGTATTCTTCATCTTTGCCTTCCACAGCAGATGAGAACAATGGCTGTATTTCAGAACACAGAATCTACTAACGGCAGCTAGAACTCCTATTGTCTTGACCACTAGAAAACAGGTTTCTCTGTCTGAGGAACCTTGACATCTCTGAGGAAAATAATAACAAAATGGCTTTTGGGGAAGGTCAAGGGTCAATACTTATTTGACCCTTTTTGACTAATTATATATTATTTATTTTGCCAAGTATACTACGTGTTTGGAGAAAGATAATAAACCATTTTTTTACCCTCTTCATACCTCTTTGCATGATATTAGAAAACTAAGAATCTCAGAATATTGTGGAAAAGCCTTAAACCATTACTTTCTTCATATTGAGTAAAAATAGACTTTAAATTCCTAAGCCTGTTATTCATATATTTTAATTAATATATTAAACATAACATTTTTGGAGAAAATGTTTTCTCTGATTATGCAAAATAAATGACTCTTCTTAAAACACAAAGAATTGCTTCAAAAACTGATGAAGTACTTCCACAGTGAACACAGACTTCCTGCTGAAGAACCCCTTGCCTTTCTCCCTGTGTGTGTGTCAGTGAGCAATTTTAAACGAGATACAATCTAGTTCATATAACACCACACTGCGTTCAAAGACCTATCTAGGGTGGGTGAAATTCAAGTCTTAGCACCTAATAAGAGGATAGGATATCAAGTTAGCAGGTGAACTGTAGCCAAGGAGTTAATTGCCTGGGAAGAGGCAGAATTGATCTTGCATTACTGAAAGAGTCTACAGAATACAGGAAGGGCACAAGGAACAGCACACAAGTTCACTTGTTAGAAAAATAATTCTTTTCTAGTTAGGGCAATTTAAACTATTTTGTAATGGGAATTCTATTTTTTAGTATAGGTATCATAAAATACTTTCAGATATTCACTGGCATCTTCAGAAGTCTTTAAAACTGCTTTAGGTTCACTGGATGTGAAGTGGATAAATCAGTACATGGAATGCATGGGTCAAAATACATTTCTTGAACCAGAAAAATGGAATTTTAACCAAAAGCATTAAATATCACAGGCCATTATTCTGGCACCACAGAGTGATTCAACAGATATGTAACCATATTATACAATATCTTAGAAGAACTAATTTGGCGATGTTTTAACCTCATTTTTCTAAAATAGAGTCATGGCTAGTTTACAGCATTATAAGCTTTCTTATAAATGTAGACAAAAATTACCATATCATGAATAATTTTTTGTTAATCAGGGTTAGCCTAAAGCTGCCTTCTTACATATTTATATAGAGCCTAAAGGTTTTTCTGTACATTGTGAACTATAACAAGGGGAAGTGTAAACTGACTGTAGCCCACACCTGTACCAATCACTGAGTTTTGGCCAATTAAATGTAGCCAACTGTTCAAACAGTGTTCAAATAAGGTAAACGCCAAATGGTAACTGATCCAGTTGTTTCTGTATTTCAATCCTAACTCCTGTACATCATTTTCCTTTTTTTTTTTTTGTCTATAAATCTTCTTCCACGATGCTGGAATCTCTCTGAATCTGCTGTGATTCAGCAGGCTGCCCAGAGAGTGAATTGTTCATTGCTCAGCTAAACTCCTTTAAATTTAATTCAGTTGAAGTTTTTCTTTTAAAAGTTTAATTGCAGTGCTACAGTCTCAGATTATGGCAATGTATAAAAGTAGATAATGGATTTTTTTCACTATTAATATATATTATCATGAACAATGTATTCCACTGGGATATTATCAAGTGGTTATTTTAAAGGGATCTTCTATTCATAAAATATAGAGACATACACACACACACACACACACACACATGCGCGCTTTAACATAACCAAACAAACGAGCCTGAATTTCACTTGCATATCAAAAGTTTCAGACTTAATTCTCTTTAACATGTGGAGGTTGTTAATTTAAGCGATTTCTCTACAAAAGTTTATTTTATTAAAATGACAGGTACCTTTTGTTGAACTGGTCAAATACTCATATAACTTATCCAAAACTATGACCTATAAATTTATCCATCTGCTATCTACAGCTTTTTCAGGGAAAAAATAATTACAGTAGTAAATGTATTAGGACCAGGTAGGATTGCTCCCTATAGTAAGTTAATAGAGGTTTCTGGCGATTATGAACTCCCAGTGGAGCAGAGTACAAATAAATATATTCAATATATTGACATGCCATTTAGTTAGGTTTAGTATGTATTTAATGAATATTATAAGTAGTTTTACCCTTCTAAGTGTCACCAGTGCCTTGCACACTCCACGAATAGCCACAGAAAGACTTCCCTGGGTGCTCAGGGCTTCTCAGACTCAAAGACTCACCTCAGTCCTCCAAATGTCAGGCTCCTCCAGTGGCTATAGATCCTTTTCAGATGCTTAACCTTAAACATACTCTTAATCTTAAAACTAGTCATTGGTTACTTATAAAATGCTATAATACTTAAAGAGAAGCATCTAGTATTTGTTTTTCGTGAAGGGACTTACAGCTTCTTAATATCTGTATCTACTAAACTGGTCTCCAGGCCATTTTTGAATCTTGTACTTTTCCTCTTCAGATGGGTTCTGTTTAATGTTACTATGGACACTCCAGGAAGATTGCCTGTCACTTAATCTTTTTCTGCAAGCCACAAAATATTCTTTGGGGAAAGACTCCAAAAAGCTTTGTTGACAACTTTATGGTATAAAGTAAATCATCCTGAATTATCTAAATGGCTTCCCAGGTCCATGAAGTCACTCATATTCATAACTGGGCAGCACCTTGCCTCACCTTTCAGCTCCTTCCAGCCTAGTACCAGAGACTCTGTGTTGTTGCTGAAGTGCAACCCTGAGCAGGGAGTGCTCATTGGCCACATACACAAAAACAGACTGTCCCAGCTCCTTCCCTCTCCCTTTGTGCTGTGGCTTTTGGTGGTAGCCAAGCTGTCTCAAAGGGACCAGGTAGCACTATTTGGAACTAGAATACAGTAGATGTTACACAGAACAATTTTGTTTAAAGGAATATGATAACTGGTAAATAAATGATGTCTCTTTCTCTCCTTTAGCTAACTGTCTGGAGATGCAGTAGTTTTCCTTTGTCTCTCTGAAGACTTCCTGTGAGATCAAGCACCAGATAAGCTTGTTCCCAAGCTGTGACGAGTTCAGTAATACATGCCCTTAAATATTTCCTCTTTATTCCCCTGATTTACCCAATAATTATCTTCTCTCTAGCTTTGCAGGTATTGCACAAGGTAATAAAGTATTAACATGTATGTTTTAGCATGGTCTGAAAAGTTTACCAAACCAGTTAGTTGTATTTTACTTCATCTGCGACTTATGCATAGTTTATGTAATAAAAAATACATTATATGAATTGTATAAAGTATACACAAAAACTGAAATTAAAAAGGACAAAACAAATATTAAAATATTATTATTATTATTTGAGACAGAGTTTTGCTCTTGTCACCCATGCTGGAGTGCAGTGGTGCGATCTCAGCTCACTGCAATCTCTGCCTCCCAGGTCCAAGTTATTCTCCTGCCTCAGCCTCCCAAGTAGCTGAGATTATAGCCATGAGCCACTACACCCAGCTAATTTTTGTGTTTTTAGTAGAGACAAGGTTTTGCCATGTTGCCCAGGCTTGTCTCTAACTCCTGACCTCAGATGATCCACCTGCCTCGGCCTCCTAAAGTACTGGGATTACAGGTGTGAGCCACTGCACCTGGCCATAAATATTCTGATTTTAAAATAACATGTAGTAATAGCATAAAACATTTTATTTCACTGTGTTATTCATTATTTATGTATCAATATTATTGGTAATATGTTTAGGAGAGCAATGTGATTTAATATACCTTATAATTAAACAAATGAACAGAAACCTTGGCTTAATTCTTGTAATTCTGTGATGTACAGAACTATATTTGTAAATGTTTAATGTACATTTATATAGTCAGTTTTAATATTGTAGTGAATGAAAAAAATTGATAGATACAAATTAAAATTGGTTAGCACACAGATTGAGCTGTTTTAAGAGAAACAGTTGTTTAGGTAAAATAGATACTTCTTTCCCTCTCAAGTAACTACCTGGCATAAACTGTCAATGACAGGAATGGCAGTTGTGTGGTATTAAAAACCAGGTTTCTTTATGTCATTTTCCCAAGTTATCCTAAAGGTTTGGTTCTCATATATCATGGTCTCAGGTGTGTACTATAGCTCACAATATCATTTGTATATTTTTGCTAATCGTAAGATGATAAGAATGGAATATACAAACAATTTTTCTTATAGGCATAATTGGGAGTATACACATACTGTTCTCTCATATCTTATTACCCAGAACTTAGACATAATGCTTTACATAGATACAAGAGAGATTGAAATTGCAGGCTTCAGCAGAGATGGAGATAAAATATGCCTAGCTAAAATGTGTGGATCCTTTTAATAATGGCAGAAAGAGTGAATAACTGTAAAGAAATAACTAACTACCTCTGCCATAGTCTCTGCTAAACACCTGTATATGTACACATGCACACCCCCTGACCCAAGAAAGTCTAACCCAGATCCTACCCATTACTATATCCAGTTCAGAGTTCAGGATCTCTGAGTTTTCTCCATCAGCTCTGAATTTGGTTCTTGTGGTCTGATTACTTATAAAATGAAAAGAAAATAAGATGACTGCAGTGATTTGCTGTGCAGAAGCTTTTTGGTTTAATGCAGTCCCATTTGTTATGTATACACAACAGAACAGTATTCCATCATAAAAGAATGAAATTCTGTCATATGCAGCAATACGAATGGAACTGGAGGTCATTATGTGAAGTGAAACTACTCAGGCACAGGAAGAAAAACATCCCATCTTTTTACTCTTATGTGAGAGCTATTATAGTTGACCTCATAGAGTGTAGAATAATTACCAGAGGTGGGAAAGGGTATGTGTGGCAAGGGTTGAGAGGAGTTGGTTAATGGGTACAAACATACAGTTAGAGGGAATAAGATCTAATGCTGAATGGCAGTAGAGGATGACCATAGCTAACAACAATGTATTTTATATTTTAAAATATATTGAGAGGACTTGAATATTTCTAACACATAGAAATGATAATGTGATAGATATCCCAAATACCTGAAAATGATTGCATTGCATATCCTATGCCTGTAAACAAATGTTACATGTACCCCATAAATATGTATCAATATTATGTATCAATTTTTAAAACCAACAAAAAATAATAAATCCACTATAAAACTTTACTGAAATATATACAAAACCATAGATAAATTGGCAAATATTTTCAGAATGGGGAGACTAAACAATATACAGATATCAAATCTCTTCAAATTAATCCATGTTCACACAATCAAAAGCAACAAGAGGGGCCAGGTGTGGTGGCTTATGCCAGTAATACTAGCATTTTGGGAGGCTGAGGCGGGGAGACTGCTTGAGGTGAGGAGCTGGGGACCCGTCTGACCAACACAGTGAGACCTCATTTCTACAAAAATAAAAATTTTAAGAGAAGCACAAAGGATTCCCATGGGCTTGTCCAATGACATTTTAAAATTAACCTAGAAACAAAACTGTACAAGGATATCTGAAAAATTTTTAAATATAGAAATACATTTATACCTATGTAACAAACTTGCACATTCTGCACATGTATCCCAGAACTTAAAGTAAAATTTAAAAAACAAAATTTAGCCCAGGCACAGTGGCTCATACCTGTGATCCCAGCACACTGGGAGGCCGAGGTGGGCAGATCACAAGGTCAAGAGCTTGAGACCAGCTGGGCCAACATGGTGAAACCCCATCTCTACTAAAAATGTAAAAATTAGCTGGGCATGGTGGTGGGCACCTATAAAATCAGCTACTCAAGAGGCTGAAGCAGGAGAATTGTTTGAACCTGGGAGGCGAAGGTTACAGTTAGCCAAAATCACACCATTGCACTCCAGCCTAAGAGACAAGGCAATATTTGGTCTCCAAAAAAAAAAAAAAGAAAAGAAAAGAAACAAAGAAATACATTTGCAGTTAAGGCTGGCCATAGATTGTACAAAAAAGGCTAAAAACGTAACAGAATAGATCTAAATTGCAGAACATTAGGCTAACAAGAATGGGTGATTAATCAATTTTTTTCCCTGACACATGGAAAATAATTAGTCATCTGTGATTTAGCAGAAAATGTATAAACACCAGATGTTTCTATCTTGTTCTATGCCATGCAAATAACCTTCTTTATTTATCTAAAATTGGAATTAAATTTAGAGAATTTACTAGAGTAATTCTCTTTACATTAAAAATAATAAAAATTTTTGCCATAATGGTAGCATTTTTAAATTAATATGAACAAATTTATTACTGTTTTGCACCATTAATTCTTGAAAAGACTATTAACAGTTGAGCCTTACTTATCTCTTCTTATTATGTGTTTCATATATCTCATATTCAAGATGCTTCAGTGAGATAGCATGAGAAGCCCTGAAAATAAAAATACATAAGCTATACAGCTATCTGAAAGCAAATTCAATTACTGTAAATCAAAAACAATATTATACTTCACAGTGTCATATATTTAAGATTGGGAAATCTTAGTATAGACTAGCCAATAAAATGGCATTAATATATATTGAAATATAATTTAAATGATACACACCTTTAGTTTTGTCTTGATGTGTTATATCATTATCACCATTATCATTAATGCTTTGAGTCTCTTCTTACTCTACTAACATCCAATATCAACTCATGGGTGAATAATAATTATTACAACCTGTGCTATGTTATTGATTTTACTTGGTTATTGTATTCTCCTTTATTCTAATTTGAATATTGGACACGTTCAAAAATGTATGCAACATATCTGTGTTAAAGAAACAAATAAATAAACACCTGTAGACACACTACTTAAATCAAGAGCAAAACATTTTCCATAACTAACTACACTTAGGTGTGCTCGTTTTTGAACTTTACAAATATTGTGTACGAATTATTTGGTATTTTGGGGCAAAATTTTTCAGAATTCCTTATGTTTCCATTTATTGCAGTGGTTCACTAATTTTTTTTTTTTACAAATACTTAGGATTTTCTTTATTGATATCTAATGAACATACAATGCACTACACATATTTAAATTATATAATTTGATAAGCTTTAACATATGGATACACTCACGAAACTATCACCACAATCCAGGTGATAAACATTTACATCACTCACAAGTTTCCTCATATCCCTCTGTAATCCCTATTTCCTGCTTCTCCTCAAACACTTACCTAACTTACATTTTCAGATTTTTGCATAAGTGAGTAATATATAGATATTATTTTTGGTTTGTTTTTGTTTTTGTTCTTTTTTGAGATGCAGTTTTGTTTTTGTTGCCCAGGCTGGAGTGCAATGGTGAGATCTCAGCTCATGGCAACCTCCACCTCCTGTGTTCAAGCGAATCTCCTCCCTCAGCCTCCCGAGTAGCTGGAATTACAGGCATGTGTCATCACACCCAACTAATTTTGTATTTTTAGTAGAGACAGTGTTTCTCCATGTTGGTTAGGCTGGGCTCGAACTCCTGCCTCAGCCTCACAAAGTGCTGGGATGACAGGTGTGAGCCGCCATGCCTGGGCATAGGTACTATTTTTTGTTTGCTTTCCTTGACTTGCATAAATACTTTGATATATATATACTTTTTACTATGTATCTTTTTTATTTTATATTGCTAAGTAATATTCTATTGCATGAATATATGACAATTTATCATTAGCCTTTTGATGACATTTGGGTTGTGTCCAGTTTTTAAGCATTAGAAATAAAGCTTCTGTGAACATATTTGCACAAGCGTTTGTAAAGACGTGCTTTCATTTTGGGGGGTATTAGGAGAGAAGTGGCTAGATCATATAGTATGGGCATATACAACATTTAGTATTGGGTGTGGGTAATACTAAAATGGAAGATTGTGCCTTATGTTAGTATGTTTGGTGTTGCTATAAAGGAATACCTGAGGCTGAATAAAGTATAAAGAAAAGAGATTAATTTAGTTCATGTCCGCAGGCTGTATCAGCATGGCACAATCATCTGCTTGGCTTCTGGTGAGGCTTCAAGAAGCTTTTATTATCTAAGAAAGCAGAGAGGGAGCTGGCATGTCACAGGGAGGGGGAGGGAACAAGATAATTTAAATTTAATTAATTTTTAAATTTTAAACAGCCAGATCTCAAGTGAACTTAACAGAGCAAGTACTTATTCTTTACCATGGGGAGGACATCAAGCCATTAATGAAGGATCCGCCCCATGACCCAAACACCTCCTAATAGGTCTACCTCCAAAGTTGGAGGATATATTTCAATATGACATTTGGAGGAGACGAATATCCAAACTACATCGTAGAGAATGACCCAGAATCTCTTCGAAATTTAGAAGATTCAGCAATGAAGTATTGCAGACATGATGGCAGTGTTGTGAGAAAAAAATAGGACTGTGCTGAGTATTTATCATTTTTATGCTGTGGTATATATGTTAGAGAATTTGACTTTGGTTTACAGATTTTAAAAGTGAATAACAAGCTATTAAAATGTTAAATGTCATATAATGCAAATGATTTTTTATTTGCCATTTGCTTTTTAATGTTGCCAATTTTTTTTGCATAACATTATTTTAGATATGTAAACAGTTATTTATACCAATGTTTTCCTAGAAATCTATCTCTGCTGCTTTCTTTGAAAGGCCTTCTCCAATCCAATATTAAAGAAATAGCCATTACATATTTTAACTTTATTTTGTATCATATATTTCTATAGATTAATCAATCTGTAATTTCTTAAAACAGTTGTTTGTGAATTAAGATTGCAGTTTAGGCAGGGCATGGTGGCTCATGCCTGTAATCCCAGCACTTTGGGAGGCTGAGGCAGGAGGATCACAAGGTCAGGACTTTGAGACCAGCCTGACCAACACAGTGAAACCTTGTCTCTACTAAAAATACAAAAATTAGCTGGGCTTCATGGTGCACGCCTATAGTCACAGGTACTTGGCAGGTTGGGGCAGGAGAATTGCTTGAACTGGGAGGCAGAGTTTGCAGTGAGCCAAGATTGCGCCACTACACTCCAGCCTGGGCAACAGAGAAAGACTCCGTCTCAAAAAAAAGGAAAGATTGCAATTTAATTTTTTAAATAGTTATTTCATTGCACTAGCACAAATTCAGTGAATAGTCTGCCTTTTAAAATATCAATCCTATGGCATATGAGATTATTTAAATAATACATTAATTAGTAATTCATATATGTAAATATATTTTAATGTGTCTTAGTTTAAAACATCAACTAATTGTCTCTCACTTTTTTGTGAATATGTACATTAAGAAATTGAACTATTTTCCAATTATTAATGTAAAGATTTAATAACACCATATTTAATACCTACAATGTAAGATAAAAAACTAGTACATAAGCCACACTTAATTAAATTAATCTAATTGACTCCTGTGTCACAAATACCCTTATATAAATGAAGAATATTGGGCCAGTAATCTCAATTTTTTCTTTCAAATTTATAATTTCTAGGCCAAGTGATCATTTAACAGTTCAATACATAATATAAATATTTAATAAATATTTTATTCAAGGAATACATATTTAATAATTGTCTCATATTTTCAAGGTACTATGTTAGGCAGTGGAGATATAATAGTTACAGGCACTGAAGATATAATAGCTTTGCCAAATTATGTCTTAATGACATGGTGTTGATATAATCAATGACAAAATTATTTAGAAATATTTCTAGAAGTTCTACAGGAAAATTAAGTCCATCTTCTTAATAAACTACACATAATTGGACTGCCTCACAAATCCATCTAAATACTTTCTGATACACTCTTGTAAATACAATCTGGCAAAACAGTTTGCCCAAAAGTTGTGGTGAGAATCACTTGGACCTTCATTAACTGAAAAGCCTGACAGTAGCTGAGAATGTATTAAGATAGTTGGAATTCAACTGCTACTCTTCAGCCTGGTAGACTTTGAGCAATAAATATCTTTTTACTATGCCTGATTTTCCTCATCTGAAAAGTGAGACTAATGACATGTAGCTATTGTGAACATTTAAATCGTGCATTTAGAATAGCACTCAGTGTGTGGCTGAGGTTCCTTCCAGCTTAGCTTTTGTTATTTTTAATAAAGACTCATTTTTTCATAAAACCAGAAAACAGCTAGTATCTGGACATATGTTTGCCATTCTCATTTTTTAAAATCTTAATTATACATTTTCAAACAGAATTTTCAGATTAACAGGTTTTTGAGATTCATTTTTTGTAAAACTTCTGTGAATAACATTTGATTTATTGCAAACTGCTGAAATGCAAGTGTATGCTTAAATTATCATGAAAGGTGTTACTGTTGGCTTTTTTTCCTTAGTTTTATAAAAAGTAAATTGTTTGACAACTATGAATTTTATTATATTTCACAGTGAGAATAACATTCCCAATACCACCTAAAAAGTCACAATAGAAATTTCTGCTTCTGACCTTGATGCATTGCCTTAATTCAAAACCCTCCCCATCAAGGAAAACTAAATGAACAAAATATGGTGGCTAATCAGGTAGAAACCTCAATTACATTTTCAGCAGTTCCATGAATCTAGAAGGAACATAAAAATGTAGAGTTCAGGGGTACCAAAGCAGCCAGTTGTTAAAAGGCCATGATTCAAGAGAGAAATGGTATTCATTAAAGTTAGCTGTATATATTTGTGACTTTTCCTTGGAGGCATTTGTAGATGTTTAGGTATGAAGCCAAGAGGCTGAGAGAAGGATTAAGCTTTTGGCAGTCTCCTGGTGTAAGGAAATTAAAAATTGCAATTTATGGCTTGTATATTGAGAGGCCTTGAAAAATATCTCACACTTTCAAACAGGATACTGGAAGAGCTGTAGTTTATTAGTAATGGTGAAACAGAGGTAGATCAGCCCTCCCAAAGACTGGTCTTTGGTTCTTCAAAGATATCAGCTTCAGATAAACTCAATCTCATATTAGATTAAATAATTCTGTGTCCTATTCAAACTGCCCACCAAAAGGAAAATGTAATCCTTTCATGAATTTCTTCAAAAAGGACACGAAGGGTGATAGAATAGAAATGAGTATCAATGAGCTGACTCAAAAACCAACAATGAACCTGGAGTCACAAGAACCAGAACTGTGGCTGAAATCAAAGACAATTCCCCAACTCCATAGTAGTGGGATGTGGCAGCTTCCATTCAGCTGCATTTCAGAGTCACTATAGCCTAGTGCTGTATGCTTTCAATTCTTCCTCTTTATGGATGGATATAACATAAAATCCCTGCATATTAATTACATGGAAAATAGATAATTTATCCTTTTAAGTAAAAAGTTCTCCTAATCAAGAAAAGTAGCTTCCAAGAAGACTCATTTCAACCTGATATGATGGTCAAGTCTCAGCTTGATGCTATGATTAGATAAGTCATTTGGGTAACTTTAAAGAGAACAAATCTTTAATTATTTGATACTGCATTTGGAGAAAAGTTAGTAATTAGAGTCTAAACATAGACTATGGTAAACCAAGTGCATTAATGGTTGAATATTAGAGTTCAATAGAAAAACTTTTCTCTGGTTTTCTGTAATTGTTGTGAATACACAATTAGGCAACCTTCTAGAGGAAACCAACCTCTTGAAAGAAGAAAGTCTGTTTCTGTGTACTGGTTGAGACTATTATAACTATCCACCTGTAAAGTGAACATACAAGCTAAACCTAAATGCACATGATACACACCATATGAAAGGAAAATCCTCAAACTTTTAGAAGAAATGCAGATAGAGATTTTCATACATTTAGGATAAGCAGAGTGATTAAAGTGGTTACAAACTGTACTAATCATAAGTGAAGCAACTGATAAGTTGGACATTATAAGAATTAGAAACTTTTTTTAATCAAAGGACACCATTAAGGCAGTGAGAAAGCAAACCATAGATATCATATGAATAATTTTAAAATACAATACCTATTTTAATATAAATTATTAAATAAATTTATTAAAACAGGTTTAATTTGTTTTTCTATGAAACATAGTATAATAAATTATGTGCAATATATTGTATTATATAGATGTATTATACATCTACAATATATGTTTATATAATACATGTTATATAACATATATAATACTATGAACATTTAATTCCTACTACATATATTTAAACTCTAATATTCAAAATAAATTTAAAAAAAACTACAAATTGAACAGAAAGTCTAAAAATCTCATTTAAAAAGAAAACAGGCTGGGTGCAGTTTCTCACGTCTGTAATCCCAGTACTTTGGGAGGCTGAGGTGGGCGGATCATGAGGTAAGAGTTTGAGACCAACCTGGCCAACATGGTGAAACCTCATTTCCACTAAATATACAAGAATCAGCCAAGTGTGGTGGCATGTGCTTGTAGTCCCAGCTACTCAGGAAGCTGAGGCAGAAGAATTGTTTGAACCCAGGAGTCAGAGGTTACAGTGACCCTAGACCACCATTGCACGCCAGCCTGGGCAACAGAGCTAGACTCCATTTCAAAAAAAAAAAAAAAGAGAGAGAGAGAAAGAAAATAAAAACAAAGCTTGAACTGGCATATCAGAAAAATAAAAATACTCAGATGGCCAAAAAAATGAAACATTTGAGAAGGCATTCAATCTCTGTAGTTATCAATAAAATGCAAATCTGCAAATTAACAACTCAAAGAAATATCACCATTCATGGAGCAGAAAGACTAAGAAAAGGCTCAATACTAAGGTGTGACAGGGATCTGGAGTAACTTGTATAATGACTGGAAGGATAGTAAATTGGAACAAACATTTTGGAAAACTATTTTTTTTGCTATTTACCTAAACTGATCAAACTGATCACTACATACCACATGACACAATTGTATCCCTTCTAGTTATATGTCTGCATTAAATTTATACATATAACAAAATTCATGTACAAAATGTCACAAACTATGAATAAATTTTATCTGCAGAATAAAATATTGTACAATGATGATTAACAACCTACTGATGCATATAATGTGAATGAATCACAGACACTGTATTTAATAAAAGAAAATAGATGCAAAATAAAATGAGTGCAATCTTTTATTTATAAAATTGGAATAACAGAAGAGAAAAAACTAATCCCTGATAAGAGAAATAAAGAGAATGAAACTCTAGCAGTGGGGCAAGTAATAACTTTGAGGGGTTATAAAGGGACTTTTAACATTTTTGACAAATTCTATTTCTTAATGTAATAGTAGTTGTACTGTTCCATTAAATTTGGGAAAATCTATTGAAATTTACACTCATTCTTTATATACTGTTCTGTATGTTATATTTAAATAAGTCAAAAATAAATAAATAAATGGCCATTACCTGTACATTTACTACCTATGTGAACTCAGCAAAGTTTTACGTAAAATCTAAATTTGTTCTTTTCAAATCAGTTTCCTCATCTACAAAAAGTAAATAAGAATATATATTTCATAAGATTGCTGAAAAGATTATGATTCCACAAAAATCACTTATCTGATTCTCTATTAAAATACGATATTTTTACTAGCAAAATAAGACCTACACTTTTATAGAATGGCATATATTTACTTTCTTAATTGCTTCCATCATTAAAATGTAAAATATTTAAAACTCGGTTTGATAGGGACATTAATGTTTATCAAAAAAAATTATTCAGGGTGACATAATCCTATATTCTTGAGTACCTGTATTACCTTTTATTGATATAAGCAAGGCTGAAACTCTCATACATCATTCAACAGTGTGTATGAGAACACATTACTAACTACTAGCAAAAGGGTTACATAGTTTATTTTGATTAAATTTGTTGACTCCACAGCCCTCTGTCCTGAACTGAAATGCTTAGGATGGTCAGTGGTTAGTTATTTATGTTATAGTTAATGATGTATCATATAAAATAAACAAAATATATAGCATAAGTGGCCCAAAATTAGTCAAATAGGAGCCTTCTCTCTCCCAGTTCTGGGGCATAATAAAATGTGCTTAGCTATTGAAAAGATTGATTGAGCAGATGTGCTCTGCATCTCAGACAGAAAATAAAATCTCACTGTAGAAAATGAGATGAAATTATTTCAGAACTTAATAGGCTCTTATGACACATTTATTCTGTTCCCCTTAAATGACTATTAAATATTTAAGATAGTAAAAAAAGGTAACTCAACAAAAATAGCAACTGTGTAGACACCATGTAACTTAAGCCATAAAACATTATGAATAGAGTTGAAGAGGTATCATCACCTACTGTATCCCCCTTTCTTCTGCATAGGTGATCTCTAAAGTACTTTTGTTGGTTAGCATTCTCAGGCAATATTTTTATGCATGAGAATGCATAAAATAACCTTCAATAATTATGCGTATATATACATAAAAATATGTATTGTGTGCTATTCATACATATGTATTTGTATATGTCTGAATGTATATGAAAAACTATTTAATTTGTAAATGCATTATATATTTATATTTATTCAGCTGAATACATCAGTTTTTTTTCTAGTTTTAAAATATATCTTCAATAAAACTATCATATTGTCTGAATATTGTTCTTAGTCACATCTCATTCATTATGACTTTTATTTTTACATTTTTATGATGTTTTAAGTAGTCTAAAATATGTGTTTGTATATTTTTACCCAAGACTGTCAAACTATTTAAATGGTTGAAGTGCTTTTTTTGTAGTTTTTATTAATTTTCATTTCATAATATTGGTATCTAGGAATTCAAGGTATGTACCATTTCTGTGAGAAATATATAACTGTAATGTATTTAGAATATTTTAAATATATCTCTTTATAAGCACTTGAAATCATGCAATTTTTATTTTCAGGGTTCAAAATTAAACAGCTATCAATTAGATCCATCTGTGCTATTTCAATTGAACAACTGGAGAGAATGATCATGTTCAAAGCAAGAGAATGAGAAAAGAAGAGTCAATACCATAATTCATTTCTTTTTCTCAAACTATTGCCTCACTAAGACTCTATCGACATTGACATACTTCAGTTCAAAACAGCCTTAGCGCTCCTAAGGGTTTCCTACAATGGTTATGATAGCTTCTCTGATCCACACTTCACTGGTACTCTGTATTTCAGTGCTGAGTTTTAGGGTAGAAATCAGCAACACGTGCTAAGTCACAATATCATTATTTACTTTCTTACTATTAGATTTTTAAATGTTGGTCCATCTTTCTATTTATTTAATAAAACAAACTTTGTCAAGATTGAGTTTTATGTCACTGACAAATTCAATTTTCTAATAATTTACTTCCCCTATTTTAGTATTTTCAAGAATAGTTCTAGAAAGTAGATGTTTTCCTCTGCTTTTAACATATTTTATTTCTGTTTCTATTATTAGTAGTAATTTTTATCACTATCAGTTTTATAGCTATTTGTGTATTCTAGAAATAAACAAGCTTAAATTGTATTTTTCTAGATTATTTCATTTAAGGTTTTACATTATAATTGTTCATAATACTTTCTTATGATATTTAAAATCCTTTCTTCACATGCACAGATATCTTTTAACATATTTCTAATACATATCATCTGCAGTCTTCATTTTTCTTCCTGATCATTCTGACGTGAAGTTGTCTATTTATTAGTATTCCCACACGTTTGTTGGCTTTGCTTTTTTTTAAATAATCTCCATTAGTTTCTTTGTGTCTTTTGGTCTTGGTTTTCTATCAAATCCTGTTTTACCTGAATTTCCATATTTCTACATCTCGTGGACATTTTTTTCTTTTTTCCTAGATTCTAAGGATTAAGTGATTTTCTAACATTTTTAAACTTTATATCCCAGTAAATCAAATGATGATTTAAATATTTAACTGACTGGTAGTTTAACAGCATTTCACGTGCTGTGTTGCTTTTATATAGCTCTAAATATTTAATAATTTGTGACTTTTTAAAAGTCTTAATATTTCAAAGTGTGATTTTGTTAAAATTTTAAAAATACTAGAGCTATATTTATTTCTTCATATCTAATATTTGATATCATAGTCAGAAAATAGGGCCCACATAATAAGGTTTCTATGACATAATCAGTTTTTTAATATTACAAATAAGTTAAAAAGTATGGGGGTTCTTTATAATTGATTACATTGAAGTTTCTGGATAATACTATTAGAACAGTCTTATTAAGTAAGTTGTTCCTAAATTATGTCTTTAATGTCTTAGCCTGTTTGAGCTGATTTTGGAATTTTTTTTGGCAAAACAACTCACTAAATTCCTCCTGTGATTATTTTACTGTATTTTACTTTTTGCTTTTTTGTAGTTTATGATATGTTATATTACAGGAACTCACTTAAAATAATAGCTAGGGTCACTGGAGTCAGAGTTCTCGGGTT
Source organism: Plecturocebus donacophilus (assembly GCA_004027715.1). Lineage (NCBI taxonomy): Eukaryota > Metazoa > Chordata > Mammalia > Primates > Pitheciidae > Plecturocebus > Plecturocebus donacophilus. The sequence continues at coordinate 33,249 of PVKP010000757.1, forward strand.
CACATCATGGTTCTTCCACTTGCCAGTTGCATAATCTTGAGTGGGTTACTTAACCTCCCTATCCCTCAGTTTCCTCATCCATAAAAGGATAGCAAAAGTACCTGGAATAAAGGTTTGTTACATGGATTATACAAATAGTTTCTGGAACACAATTCATGTTATATAAAGCTTTATATATATATATATATATATATATATATATATATATATAATGCATATATAATATGCATATAGTTATATATATATATTGTTTATATTTGTACAATGTAAGCAAACCATGATTGTTTTGACAGCCTCTTTTGTCATTACATACTTTTTAATCTATTAATTATATTTGATATAAATATTTATGCAATTGCTTCAATTTCAGTTATGTGCCTGATGTTTACTTTTGCATCCTTTACTTTCTTTTTTTTTATTTTTTATTTTCTTAATTTTACTTTCGGTACTGGGGTACACATGCAGGTCATGCAGGGTTATTGCATAGGTGCACACATAACCAGGTGGTTTGCTGCCTCTATTCCCCCTTCACCTATATCCAGCATTTCTCCCCATGTTATCCCTCCCCACCCTCCCTACCCCCGCCATGGTCCCTTCCCTAGCCTCCCCCCACTACCCCCTGTGTGTAATACTCCTCTCCCTGAGTCCATGTGTTCTCATTGTTCAGCACCCACCTATGAGTGAGAACATGTGGTGTTTGGTTTTCTGTTCTTATGTAAGTTTGCTGAGAATGGTAGTTTCCAGATCCATCCAAGTCCCTACAAAGAACACGAATTCATCATTTTTTATGGCTGCATAGTATTCCATGGTGTATATGGGCCACATTTTCTTTGTCCAGTCTATCATTTATGGGCATTTGGGTTGGTTCTAGGTCTTTGCTATTGTACACAGGGCTGCAATGAACATACGTGTCCATGTGTCTTTATAATAGAAGGATTTACAGTCCTTTGGGTATATACCCAGTAATCAGATTGTTGGGTCAAATGGAATTTCTATTTCTAGATCCTTGAGAAATCGCCTGTCTTCCACAATGGTTGAACTAATTTATACTCCACCAACCGTATAAAAGTGTTCCTGTTTCTCCACAACCTCTCCAGGATCTGTTGTCTCCAGATTTTTTAATGATCACCATTCTAACTGGCATGAGATGATACCTCGATGTGGTTTTGATTTGCATTTCTCTAACGACCAGTGATAATGAACATCTTTTCATATGTTTGTTGGCCTCGTATATGTCTTCTTTTGAAAAGTGTCTGTTCATATCCTTCACCCACTTTAGAATGGGTTTGTTTTTTTCTTGTGTAACTGTTTTAGTTTTTGTAGATTCTGGATATTAGCCCTTTGTCAGATGAATAGATTGCAAAAATTTTTTCCAATTCTGTTGGTTGTCAGTTCGCTCTAATGATTGTTTCATCAGCTGTACAGAAGCTCTGGAGTTTAATTAGATCCCATTTGTCTATCTTGGCTTTTGTTGCCATTGCTTTTGGTGTTTTAGTCATGAAGTCCTTGCCTATGCCTATGCCCTGGATAGTTTTGCCTACGTTTTCTTCTAGAGTTTTTATGGTGTTATGTTTTATGTTTAAATCTTTAATCCATTTGGAGTTAATTTTAGTGTAAGGTAATAGGAAGGAGTCCAGTTTCACTTTCTACACATTGCTAGCCAGTTTTCCCAATACCATTTATTGAATGGGGACTCCTTTCCCCATTGCTTGTTTCTATCAGGTTTGTCAAAGATCAGATGGTTGTAGATGGGTGGTGTTGCTTCCGAGGCCTCTGTTCTGTTCCATTGGTCTATGTCTCTGTTTTTGTACCAGTACCATGCTGTTTTGATTACTGTTGCCTTACAGTATAGTTTAAAGTCTGGCAGTGTGATGCCTCCGGCTTTGTTTTTTTGCTAAGGATTGTCTTTGCTATGTGAGCTCTCTTGTGGTTCCATATGAAGTTTAAATTGTTTTTTCCAGTTCTGTGAAGATCATTGGTAGCTGGATGGGGATAGAATTGAAACTATAAATTACTTTGGGCAGTATGGCCATTTTCATGATATTGATTCTTCAGAACCATGAGCATGGAATGTTTTTCCATCTGTTTGTGTCCTCTCTTAGTTCCTTGAGCAGTGGCTTGTAGTTCTTCTTGAAGAGGTCCTTTACATCGTTTGTTAGTTGTATGCCTAGGTATTTTATTCTCTTTGTAGCAATTGTGAATGGGAGTTTGCTCTAGATTTGGCTCTCTGTTTGCCTCTATTGGTATATAGGAATGCTTGTGATTTTTGCACATTGATTTTGTATCCTGAGACTTTGCTGGAGTTGCTTATCAGTTTCAAGAGATTTGGGGCTGAGACGATGGAGTCTTCTAAATATACAATCATATTATCTGCAAATAGAGACAGTTTGACTTCCTCTTTTCCTAATTGAATATCCTTTATTTCCTTTTCTTGCCTGATTGCTCTGGCTAGAACTTCCAATACTATATTGAATAAGAGTGGTGAAAGAGGGCATCCTTGTCTGGTGCCTAATTTCAAAGGGAATGCTTCCAGCTTTTGCCCATTCAGTATGATATTGGCTGTAGGTTTGTCATAAATAGCTTTTGCTATTTTGTGATATGTTCCATCAATATCTAGTTTATTGAGAGTTTTTAGCATGAAGGGCTGTTGAATTTTGTCAAAGGCCTTCTGTGCATCTATTTTGGATAAACTTGTCGGTTTTGTCTTTGGTACTGTTTGTGTGAGGGATTATGTTTATGGATTTGCGTATGTTGAACCAGCCTTGCATCCCTGGGATGAAACCTACTTGATCATAATGAATAAGCTTTTTGATGTGCTGTTGCATTTGGTTTGCCAGTATGTTATTGAAGATTTTTTTGTCGATGTTCATCATGGATGTTGGCCTGAAGTTTTCCTTTTTAGTTGAGTCTCTGTCTGATTTTGATATCAGGATGATGTTGGTCTCATAGAATGAGTTAGGGAGGATTCCCTCTTTTTGTATTGTTTGGTATAGTTTCAGAAGGAATGGAACTATCTCCTCTTTGTACGTCTGGCAAAATTCAGCGGTGAACCCGTCTGGACCTGGACTTTTTTTGGTTGGTAGGCTATTGATTGCTGCCTCAACCTCAGCCCTTTTTATTGTTCTATTCAGGGTTTCAACTTCTTCCTGGTTAGTCTTGGTAGAGTGCAAGTGTCCAGAAATTTATCCATTTCTTCCAGGTTTACTGCTTTATGTGCATTGAGCTGTTTGTAGTAATTTCTGATGTTAGTTTGTATTTCTGTGGAATCAGTGGTGATATCCCCTTTATCATTTTTTATTGCATCTGTTTGATTCTTCTTTCTTTTCCTTTTTATTAGTCTGGCTAGCAGTCTGTTTTGTTGATCTTTTCAAAAAACCAGCTCCTAGATTTATTGATTTTTTGAAGGTTTTTATGTCCCTATATCCTTCATTTCTGCTCTGATCTTAGTTATTTCTTGTCTTCTGCTAGCTTTTGAGTTTTTTTGATCTTGTTCCTCTAGCTCTTTCAATTTTGATGATAGGGTGTCGATTTTAGATCTTTCCTTTTTTCTCATTGGGTTTTTATTGCTATAGATTTCCCTCTCAACACTGCTTTAAAGGTGTCCCAGAGATTCTGGTAAGTTGTGTCTTCATTCTGATTGGTTTAGAAGAACATCTTTATTTCTGCCTTCATTTCATTGTTTATCCAGTCAACACTCAGAATCAAGTTGTTCAGTTTCCAAGTAGTTGTGCAGATTTGAGTGAGTTTCTTAATCCTGAGTTCTAATCCTGAGCTGTGGTCTGACAGACTATTTGTTATGATTTCCATTCCTTTGCATTTGCTGAGGAGTGATTTGCTTAAGTGTGATGTGGTGCTGAGAAGAATGTATATTGTGTGGATTTGGGGTGGAGCATTCTGTATATGTCTATTAGGTCTGCTTGGTCCAGCTCTGCATTCAAGTCTTGGATGTCCTTTTAATTTTCTCTCTCATTGATATGTCTAATATTGACAGTGGACTGTTAAAGTCCCCCACTATTATTGTGTGGGAGTCTAAATCTCCTTTTAGGTCGTAAAGAACTTGCTTTACATATCTGGGTGCTCCTGTATTGGGTGCGTATATATTTAGGATAGTTAGCTCTTCTTGATGGATTGATCCTTTTACCATTATGTAATGCCCTTCTTTGTCTCTTTTGATCTTTGTGGGTTTGAAGTCCATTTTATCAGAGACTAGGATTGCAATCCCTGCTTTTTTTTTGTTCTCCATTTGCTTAGTAAATCTTCTTCTACCACTTAATTTTGAGTCTATCAGTGTCTTTGTATGTGAGATGGGTTTCCTGAATACAGCACACCAATGAGTCTTGACTTTTTATCCAGTTTGCCTGTTTGTGACTTTTGATTGGGGCATTTAGGCCTTTTACATTCAATGTTGATACCGTTATGTGTGAATTTAATCCTTCCATTGTTAATGGCTGGTTTTCTTGCCTGATAGTTGACTCAGTTTATTCATTGCATTTTTGGTCTTTGCCATTTGGTGTGCTTTTGCAGTGGCTGGTACTTGTTCCTGTCCATGTTTAGTGTTTCTTTCAAGAGCTCTTGTAAAGCAGGTCTGGTGGGGATGAAATCTCTCAGCAATTGCTTGTCCATAAAGGATTTTATTTCTCCTTCACTTATGAAGTTTAGTTTGGCTGGATATGAGATTCTGGGTTGAAAGTTCTTTTCTTTAAGGATGTTGATTATTGGACCCCACTCTCTTCTGGCTTGTAGGGTTTCTGCCGAGAGATCCACTGTGAGTCTGATTCGCTTCCCTCTGTGGGTGACCTATCCTTTCTCTCCGGCTGCCCTTAGCATTTTTTCCTTCATTTCAACCCTGGTGAATCTGATGATTATGTGCCTTGTGGTTGTTCTTCTTGAGGAATATTTTTGTGGAGTGCTCTGTATTTCTTGGATTTGAATGTTGGACTGCCTTGCTAGGCTGGGGAAGTTCTTCTGGATAATATCCTGGAACATGTTTTCCAGCTTGGATTCATTCTCCCTTTCATACTTAGGCACACTGATCAAGCACAGATTAGGTCTTTTCACATAATCCCATATTTCCTGGAGGCTTTGTTCATTTCTTTTCACCCTTTTTTCTCATCTTGCCTTCTCTTTTTATTTCACTGAGTTGATCTTCAATCTCTGATATCCTTTCTTCTGCTTGATCAATTCAGTTATTAAAACTTGTGTTTGCTTCACATAGTTCTCATGCTGTTTTTCAACTCCATCAAGTCATTTATGTTCTTCTCTGAGCTGGTTATTCTAGTTAGCATTTCGTCTAACCTTTATTCAAGGTTTTTAGTTTGTTTGCATTGGGTTAGAACGTGTTCCTTTAGTTCAGAAAAGTTTCTAATTACCCACCTTACAGAAACTGAATCTGTTTCTGTAAATTTGTCGCACTCTTTCTCTGTCATGTTGTATTCCCATGATGATGAGAAGTTGTGATCCCTTGAAGGAGAAGAGGTGTTCTGGTCTTTGATGGTTTCATCTTTTTTGCACTGGTTTTTTTCCCATCTTTGTAGATTTACCTGGCTGTGATCTCAGAGAGCTGCTTGATGAGGTTGCTTCTCTGCCTGTGGAGGAGCTAAGGGGTTTCCAGGGCTCCTTCAGGTTACTAGGTAGGCTTCCTGTGTCTTTTTTGTTCACACTGGGAGATTAGGCCTGCCTCTTCCACTGACCTGGAGATACTGCTGGGTGTTCCAGAACACCGTCCTGTTGCTGCACAGGCTTCCTGTGTTTTTTGTAAACATGAAGCTTAGTCCCGCCTCTTTAATGGTGGGTTGGCCTTTCCTCCATGGAGCTGGATCATTCAGGGTTCAGCTCAGACTGAGGCACTGAGGCACTGGCTGTGAAATCCACCAGAGTTAGTGCTTCAGCCCTCTGGGGTTTGTGGGGGAAGGTAGGGACCCGCCCAGCTGCACTATCTGTCTCCCTGCTTTCAGCTCCCTCTCTCTCTGGTCAAGGGAAAGGGGTGATAGCTCTGTCCGCAGGCTCTCCCAGCTAGCTTATGGGGTTATGCATTTGCTTAGATCTGTGCGACAATCCAGAACTCTGTCCAGGATTATTATTTAACTCTGCACTTGTAATTCCAGGCACTTGACTGGCAAAGATCCCCTGTTCTGTGTATTGCTGAGACTTTGGGGGAAGTGCTGTATCTTGACCAGGATGCCAGAGAGGGAGCCTCTGACTCACTGGTCAGATGCACTTTCTGGGTAAAGCAGTACCCCACCCTGCCTCAGTCTGCTCTTCCTGGGCTTTGCTCACCGTCCTACCAGACCTGTTGAAATGCACCTGGTCCCTTGGTTGGAGCTAGGAGATCTCTCAATTTCTGCATCTCTCTCACTGGGTGTTGTGCACCAGAGTTGTGTCTATTCAGCCATCTTGTTCCCCTTGTGCATCCTTTACTTTCAAGGTGTCTCTTTGATTTTGTTTTCGGCATGTAATTTGTAAAAACAATAGCACTGAATTTACTTACTATTCTGTGAATTTTTGTAAAATTCTAAAAAGATATACTTAGAATTCTAAATTCCAACAACCCATTTTAAAAAGTGGGCCAACCATAAAAAGGACAAATTATATCCTGTATGTTAATATGAACGCAGCTGGAGGCCATCATCCTAAGCAAATTAAGGCAGAAACAGAAAATCAAATACTGTATATTATCACTTATAAGTGGCAGCTAAACATTGGATACATATAGACATAAAGATGGGAACAAATAGACACTGCAGACTTCTAGAAGGCTGGTGGGGAGCAAGACCTGATAAACTGTATTGGATACTATACTTTACTCACTACCTGGGTCATATAATCATTCATACCCCAAACTTCAGCATCACACAATATACCCATGTGACAAACATGCATAGATATCCCTGAATATAAAATAAAAGTTGAAATTATTAAAACTATAGGCCAAGGACCTTAACAGACATGTTACCAGAGAAGACATACTAATGGCAAAGAAGCATATGAAATATGCTCAACATTTTAAATCATTAAGGAATTACAAACTGAAACAATAATGGGATATAATTATACACCTATTGGAGTGACCAAAATTCAGAATAAAGACAACACCACATGCTGACAAGATATAGAGCAGCAAAAACTTTCGCTCGTGGTTGGTGAGGATGTAAATTGGTACGACCACTTTGGAAGACAGTTTGACAGTTACTTATAAAACTAACAGACCCTTACCATAAGATCAAGCAGTAGCAGTCCTTAGTATATAGCCAAAGGAGTTGAAAACTTAAGCCCAAACAAAATCTTGCACCAGGAATATTTATAATGGTTTTATTCATAACTGCCACAACTTAGAAGCAACTAAGATGCTTTTTCAGTAGGTAAACGGATAAACTATAGTACATCCAGAGAACAAAATATTTTTCAGCACTAAAATTGATTGAGCTATCAAGTCATGAAAAAATTGGGAGAAACCTTAAATACATATAATTAAGTGAAAAAAGCCACTCTGAAGAGGCTCCACAGGTACATCCAACTATATGACATTCTGGAAAAGGCAAAAATATGAAGATAGTAAGAGTAGTGAAGGCCAGGGGTTGGGGGAAGGAATGATGAACAGGAGAAGCACAGAGAATTTTAGGGCCACACAAGTACTCTGTATGGTAATAGAATGCTGGATATATGTCAATACACATTTGTCCAAACCTACAGAATGAACAACACAAAAAGTGAACCTTGATGTAAACAATGGACTCTAGATGATAAAGATGTGTCAACATAGGCTCATTAATTTTAATCAATGTACTGCTATGATGGTAGATTTTGATAATGAGGATAATCATAGATGTGTGTGCAGCAGGTGTATGAGAAATGTCTGTACCTTCGGCTCAGTTTTCCTGTGAACATTAAACTGCTCTAAAAAGATAGTCTAATATATATATATGTATATTTATATACATATATATATAAACACTGAACACTGACAAAACACACAAACTCCTTATACCAGTAAATTTGAAAATATGTATTTAATTTCAAATTCTTAGAAAATACTAAGGGAAACTAACTCAGGAATAAAGAGAAAATATCAATAGTCCAACAGGTACTAAAGCAACTTAAAAAATAATTAAGAGGTTTAACCATATAGATAAATATTAGGCCAGATGATGTAATTCTTTTATTTATTTATTTATTTATTTATTTAATGTTTATTTTTGAGACAGCATCTCACTCTGTCACCCAGGCTCTGGAGTGCAATGACAGTCTTGGCTCACTGCAACCTCCACCTACTGAGTTCAAGTGATTCTCCTGCCTCAGCCTTCCAAATAGCTGGGATTACAGGGGCCCACCAATACATTCAGCTAATTTTGTATTTTCAGTGGAGAAGGGGTTTCATCATATTTGCCCAGGCTGGTATGAAGCTTCCTGAGCTCAAACAGTCTGCCCACCTCAGCCTTCCAAAGCGCTGGGATTACAGGCATGAGTCACCAGGTCTGGCCTGGACAAAATTATTGTAAATACTCAAGGAAGAAACAGTGCAAACCTTTATAAAAATGCTTCAGAAAATAGAAAATCTGCATCAATTAATCGTTTAAGTTAGCATAAGGTTAATATCAAAATCTCACAAGGACGTTTCATGAAATAAAAATTGCAGGTCAATCTCTCATAAACTTTTAAAAGCAGTGATGGTACTAAAATAATAGCCATTTAAATGTGGTAATAATAAAAAGATAACGTAAAAAAAATGTGAGTTAATTTAAAGAATTCATTATTGGATAAACATTCAAATATCAATCATAATTTTCTCAATAATTAAAGAAATGCTATTATTAAGTCTAAAAGCAATTTATGACTTTAAAATTAGTAATAGTAATAACTATATCTGATCTATGAGTTATCTATACAAAATTTAAAATAAAATCATAACACAATCAAACTACACGTCAAATTTCAGAACTACCTGTCTCCTACCCCAGCTCACTTATATGCATAACAAGTCAAGTAGGCCATTTTGAACATATGGATTCAAGCTTTTATTATGGGTTTTGGCCACTGAAATCTGGTCAAACAAAAAGGATATAGTAATTGATAAGGAAGAAATTAGTCTATTTAACAAAAAGCTTAATATAAAAATTAGACCTTGTTTATTTCAAAGATAATACTTAAACAATGAAAGATTATAAACCAAAAAACATTTTTATTATATATATATATCTGACATACATAAACCTTATAACAGCAAATCTACTGTAGGATATATACCTGAAAGAAATGCACAACAATAATATTCAGATCATTATTTATAATAAGCCCAAAGTAGATATATCAAATATCAAACAACAGTGAAATTAATAATTATATTGAGTTATATTTATACAATGAATTATTCTATAGCAATGAAAATGTGCAATTTGGCCAAGCCAGGGCTCATGCCTATAATCCCAGCACTTTGGGAGGCCAAGGTGGGTAGATTGCCTGAGGTCAGCAGTTCAAGAAGAGCCTGGCCAACATGATGAAACCCCGTCTCTACAAAAAATTAGCCGGGTGTGGTGGCACATGCCTGTAATCCCAGCTACTCGGGAAGCTGAAGCAGGAGAATCTCCTGAACCCAGGAGGTGAAGGTTGCAGTGAGCTGAGATTGCGCCACTGCACTCCAGCCTGGGCAACAAGAGTGAAACTCATCTCAAAAAAAAAAAAAAAAAAAAAAAAAAAGAAAATATGCAACTTATTGCTACATACAAATTAATGATATCACAAACCCAACAATGACCAAAAGCCACTGGTGTGAGAAGTAAGGTGCTTTTTGTTTGATGATAGCATATATCTTGGCTAGCAGCATGGTTAAATAGGCATTCTTTTTTGCTTGTTTCCTTGTTTATGCAATTGGTATTAGTTTGTCATCAGTTTAAAATTATGAATTATATTATTTGCAAGCCTAATGGTAATCTCAAATCAAAAAATATACAACAGTTACACACAAAAAAACTAAAAAGAAAGAAATTAAAACATTCTCCCAGAGAAAAACACCTTCACTAAAAGGAACAAAGGAAGAGAAGAACACAAAACAACCAGAACACCAAATAACAAAATGGCAGGAGTAAGTCCTTATTTAACAATAATAACATTGAATGTAAATGGACTAAACTCTCCAATCAGTATGTATTTTGGAGAGTTTAGTCTATTTACATCTAGTTCCATTTACATTCAACTAAACTCTCCTAAACTCAACTAAACTATCCAATCAAAATACATACAGTGGCTGAATGGATTAAAAAAAAAGACCCAATGATCCGTTGCCTACAGAAAAACACATTTCACCTATAAAGGCACAAGTAAACTGAAAATAAAGGAATGGAACAAGATATTCCATGCAAATGGAAACCAAAAGACAGCAGAAGTACCTATATTCATAAAGACAAAATAGATTTCAAGATAAAAACTATAAAAAGAGACAAAAAAGGTCATTATATAATGATAAATGGTCAATTCAGCAAGATAATATAACAATTGTAAATATTCATATATCCAACACTAGAGCACCCAGATATAGGAACGAAACATGATTGGAGCTGAAGAGAATGATAGACTCCAACACAGTTGGGGACATCATCAAACCACTTTTAGCACTGGACAAATCAGGCAGAAAATCAGCAAACATCAAACTAATCTAAAGTATAGATCAAATGGTTCTAAAGATATTTAAAGAACATCTCATCCAATGGCGGCATAATATAGATTTTTTTCTTCAGCACATGGATCATTCTCAAGTACAGACCATATATTAGGCCACAAAAAAGTCTTAAAGTATTTAAAAATATTCAAATCATATCAAGTATCTTTTTTTGACCACAATGGGATGAAACTAGAAATCAATAACCATAGGAATTTTGGAAACTATACAAACACATGAGAATTGAACAGTATGCTCCTGAATGACAAGTCAATAAAGAAATTAAGAAGGAAATTTGAAAATTTCTTGAAACAAATGGTAATGAAACACAACATACCAAAGCCTATGGAAAACAGCAAAATCAGTTCTGAGAGGGAAATTTTTAGCTCTAAGCACCGAAATCAAAGAAGTAGAAACACCTGGAATAAACATTGTAATGATTCACCTCAAAGAACTAGAAAAGCAAGAGCAAACTAAATCTAAATTTAGTAGAAGAAAAGAAATATAAAGATCAGAGAATAAATAAATGAAATTAAAATGAAGAAAGCAGTAAAAATATTAAGGAAATATAAAGATTTTTTGAAAAGTTCAACAAAATTAACAAACCTTTAGTCTGAGTTACTAAGAAAAAGAAGAGAGCGGACACAAATAAGTAGTGTCCGAGATGGAAAAAGGACACATTACAACCAATGCTGTAGAAATTCAAAGGATCTTTAGAGGTTACTGTGAGCTAGATTAACTATATGCCAGTAAATTGGAAAACCTAGAAAAAATGGATAAATCCCTAGACACATATAATCTTTCAAAATTAAAACATAAAGAAATCCAAAACCTGAACAGATCAATAACAAGGGGTGTTTACTTTGTAAAGACACACCAAACTGAACATTTAGGATTTGTGCTGTCTTCTATATGTTATATTTCAAGTTAATTTTTGTAATGATTAAAAAAAACACTGACAAAATTCTACCATCCAGGTTTATTCTATGACTGGAAACTCAGCCTGGAATAGCAGAAATATTTCCTATGCCATTTAAGTCCCACTTAATTTGGTGCAGCATCTGTAATGTTATGTTCACAAAAATTTTAGGGACAAATCTAGACTTCATAGTGTCCAGATTACTTACTGTTTTGCAATGGTAAAAGTATGTGGAGATTCAATGTGCTTGTGGTGAACAATATCTCAAGTTTTAACCAGTATTTTATAATTTTATGCTTTTGAGAAATTGCCTTTTGATAAACAAATCTTTATACAAGGTAGACACTATTCAAAACAGCCTTGCAGCATTTTAGGTTATGTAAATACTTTTTGATTCCTTGTCTGTCTTTTGTATTTGATAGGGAAGAAGAAAATATATCTTACTTGTTCTGTTTCAAAGGTTTGGCAAAATGCCAGATACAGTGCATGGGTTTAATTAATGCTCATGTAAAAAATAAACTTCATGTCATAGCATTCACCTTGGCAAGTTCTTTACTAAGTTCACAATCGTTCCTGAAATCAAATGTTGATCATTCAGGAAACCACATCAGGTAATACAAATTAAACATGGTTGATATAATTATAGTCTGACTATACTAGTCTTCCTAACTAGTACTAGATTTTATCATGCTTTTAACGTATATTATCGTTTACATGAACTAAGGTAAAATATACTCATGCCAATCAGATTGTTTTTATATCTTGCATGTGCCACCCTTGACAAGTAAAATCAGACAATCTGAGAAAATTCACTAAAATCTTCTGAATGTTCTGTAGACAAGCCAATGAAGAATTATTGGAAAAACATCTCATTAACAATCATATCAATGTGTTTGTTCGTTAGTTCATTAAGTTTATGCATGAGAAATCCTGCTGTTCTAGCAAATAATTTACCAAAGTTCTTCTAATGAATCACTTCAAATTAGTATGCACTCATCAATTATAAAAAGCTCCACCATTTTTCATAGGTTGACATTAACTCTGAATGCCTCAACTAGCTACAGTATTGTGTAAATACTAATCCAAGTAAAGTAAATAAAATTGTTCTTCTCATCAGTATTAGTTATTATCAATTGTCCTAAAATGGCTGATAATGAGATGTATGGCTGCTCTGTAATACCAAATAATATGTATTATGCTTCAATTAATTAATATATATACTGCTATTCATGATTGTGATTGCATAAAATAACATTAATAATAACTAACTATTAGTGTGCATTTAGTATGTCTAAGGTTTTGAGTTTTGTTACTCATTTTTTACATCTTCATTTTGTAGATGAGACAACTAAAACTCGGCTAAGTAGTAACTTTCTCAAGCTTATGCAACTAGACACTGGCAGAGCTGAGATCTGATTGCACTCCATTTATCCCATAACATTCATTTACAATTAAATAGTATCTGATAAAAACATCACCAGTATTGACATTATTCTCCCACCAACTTAACTGAACAATAACATTCAACAATTATAAATACATAGGTACAGCTTCTTCATTGTCTTCATATTATTCTTAATTATGATCAATTTTTGAGTGCTTTAAACTTAAACAGTGAGTGGAAACATTTAAGCTATTTCTATAGTGCATATGAAGATTAGTCTTGATAAAGATAAGTAGTTACTTTATAGAGATTCTGAATCTTGAAATCTCTTCTATGGACACATGATCAAAATGAATGTCTTTGTTCAAAAATAATTATTATTCCCTTCTTGTTTTCGTTCCACTTAAATGACCACATTATTCATTATTAAAAAATGTTTTTGACAATCCAATTTACATGCTTCTTATACACTAACTTGTCTATAAATCTTGAGAAAGTTCTGAAACAGAAGGTTTCTCTCATGAATGTGCATCTTTGGATAAAACTTTACTGAAAATAATGTAAAGAAATATCTTAACATCACACTATAATATTTATTATTTATATATTTTTATTTCCATAGTTTTTGGTGATACAGGTGACTTTTGGTTACATGGATAAGTTCTTTAGTAATAATTTCTGAGATATTTGTGCACCCATCACCTAAGCAGTGTACACTGTCCCCAATATGTAGTCATTCTTCTCTCAACCCCTCTCCCCCAAGTCCCCAAAGTCCATTATATCATTCTTATGCCTTTCCATTCTCATAGTTTAGCTCCCACTTATAATGACACACAATAACGACTAGAATTGTCTTGAGCTATCTCTTATCAGCTTTGGAAATATGCTTTATTGCACACTTGCAGACTTTCTAAAAGGTAAATTTTTACTGAATTCAGAAGATTTATAGACATATGAATTTTGTGCTTAAATACTGGTTTATTCTAAGGAGAGTAGAGAACAAGGGGGATTAGAAATTTTAATAAAACCTAACATTGAAAGGATGCTATTTTGTTTTCTTGTTAAATGGTTTCATGAAGTCTTATTAAGGCTTTGAAGGTATATCTGTGTTCAAACTTAGGAAGGATATCTATGTCAAATTTTAATTATTTGACTTTATTTGCTAAATGTTATCAATCCTAAATTCTAGCTTTTCAGATCATTGAAAAGAATGGAGTTGAATGTGTGTTAAATACAGATTAAATACATTAGGTAATATAGTCTGTCTGACTCAACTCCTAGCCAAAATGAACATGTGCATTCCAGCAGAATTAAAATCCATAAAAGTTCTACGAATGCCCAGTAAAACATTTGATGTTTCTCATCTGATGGAGCAAAGCTGAGTTTGATCAAACAACTACCCAGCAGGTTCTCCCTGCCCTCCTCCCCTAACCAAACCTCTTTGATTTTTCTAGATCCATTTCTACAGCTCAGCCACAAGTTGGAAGTTGGATTGATTCATTTCACCCTGGGATTGTTCAAAAGGTCACACAGGTGGCTTTGCTTTGATTCTTCCTTTTATTTTTGGCACTGGGATTAGTTCTTTTCTGTTCCTATCACCACTTGTTATCTCTCCCACTGTTTCTCTTTCTTTGGAAGCTCAGATACTTAAAGTGGGGTAAGACATTTTTACTTCACTGTTTTTATCATCCCAACAATATATCTATCTATAATGGGAGCCCACTTGTGATTTACACCACCAAAACTGAAACTTAACTGTCCATAAAAGTTACTGTATTTTGTTTGATTCATTTACACCATACTAATCAGACCCTGAGCTAAATTGTAAATATGTTGTCACATTGTTTTCAGAGTGAATCATTGGTCATAGTTCATATGCAAATATGAAGTTAGCCAGCTCTTCTCTGAGTTTTTATTGCTCCATAAAATTTAGAGTTTGAAATGTTCTGAAACAGTTTTGACTCACTCTAATGGTCATGCTTTATTCTTCACTTGGGAATCTGTTTATTTTTTCTAGACAAATTCTAGTAAGACAATTATGTTCAGACTCTCTTTTCATTTTTTTAATGGAAAAGTTTTCTGCCATATGTCATGCTAATTATAAGTTGATTGAACAACCTGAAATCTCCTATTAGACAGAAAATCAGGTGTGGCTTATTTCAGAGTCAAATCCTCTTTTACTGCTTCTTAGATTAATTCTTGGAACAAACAGTGTTGTGCTGTGTGGCTACTTTAAGAACTTGCTAATTGGCATATATCACCCCTATCTGGTCTAGCTTCCTTTCCATCCTGTTGTTCAATAGCCCATTAGCAACTATTGTATTCCATTAATATCTATTTTAGTAAAGAACTAGGAAAGACTGTATTGTAGATAGATTGTAGTTTCTGAGAACACTATTATACTTGCTCTGGAAGATATTTGTCTGTATTTTCAAGTAATATATGGTCCACAGTTTTAATATGAGGAAAGATTATTTTAGCATGCTTATGTACCCTGTATTTGCCTTGACCCAATATTGTCATCAAAGAAAAAAGAACCCACACATTCTTGTAAATGTACTTATTAAGCACAATTCAATTCAATTTCAAAAGCCTGTGTTTGGGTTCCATTATATAGGTGTTCCTTTGATGGATAGGTTGCATAGTTAAGTATTTCATTGTACTAGCTTTTGATAAAGACTGATAAAAATCAGGCATATATGTATCAGCTAAAAGGAAAACACTGTCAGAGAGCAAGAGCATATTTGTTATATATTTTAATATTGGAGTAGAGAGTAGTCACATAATATATAGATCTTTCATTTCAATTACAAATAATATCTATTTTGCTGTTGCTATTTGTTAGCCACACCATGTGTACAGTATTTACCTTAACATATAGTTCATATTCCATTATTAAATTGATTAGAATCTTATGTTTCCCCCATTTAGGGTAGGTTCTTCTCAAGTATACTTCCTCCTTGTTCTTTAAAAATTATTCAGTATGGATTTTATTTGAATAATTTTAAGTATTATGTTAAATATTTGAGTTCAAAGAGTTTGAAGGTGAATTATTGTATGCCATAAGTTTTAAGCACACAAAAGCTCTTCTTAGTGCTAGTATTGCCTTCACTGCTAGCCACCTTTTCAGCCTCTTTCCCAACACTTCTGAACAACTCAAGTATTACAGGGGTTCAGAAAAGTGTATAATAATCATAATTATGTTGATTTATGCATTTCTATTATAAGTCTTTGATAGAGGCACTGTACTACATTTCATGTAAAAAAATATTTCTAGAATCCTCTAATTTTATTCATTCTCACATTCTTAGGGGCCAAGAAGTTTCCTTAAAGATAGGTAATGAAGTTTTAAACTACCAACTGCTTGATATTCTTTCTTTCCTATAATACCTAAGTTTCCTTGAGTTTTGAGTGCTGGTAACTGACATGAAATTATTTAAGAAAAAAATTGTGAAATTGTTAAAAAAAAAAAACCACAGTTGAATATATTGTTAAATAGGCATTTTTAGAATATGTTGTGTTCTTTAAGGTTTTCAGGCTAATTCATAACATGGAAGCCACTTTAAAAGATTCTGACTTTGAAGAAGAAAAAAAATATTGTCAATCACAATTTTATTATTAATTTTACTTAGAATGAATAAAATTCTAGTAAAATAATGATATATTAGGCTTTCAGAGTGTTTGAATGGAGGAGTTTTAAGCTAATGGTGAACCTTTGAAAAACAAAATAACATTATCTAGTTTACAAGCCATTAACTTTTATGAATAATGACAGCAACTCAATCTATTTTAATCATTTCTTTCTGATTAAAATAAAGAATTTTCACTCACTTAACCTCCAAAACTCAGAATGATTAAAAATGTAGAATTCTGAGTCATATTTCTGGGGTTTTATGGTTGGTTTTTTTTTTTTTTTTTTTTTTTTTTTTTTTTTTTTTTTTTTATTTTTTTGAGACAGAATCTCACTTTGTCACCCAGGCTAGAGTGCTGTGATGCAATCTTGGCTCATGGCAACCTCTGCCTCCTGGGTTCAAGTGATTTTCCTCAGCCTCCTGTGTAGCTGGGATTACAAGCATATGCCACCATCCCCAGCTAAGTTCTATTTCTGGATTAAGTTGTCTTTTGAAACAATACATCAGTCCTCAAAGGTGCAATCTGCCAAGGGTGATGAACAGTGATTTGTTTTTCTTTCAACACAACTTTTCAAAATTTTAACTTCTATAAGGTTAACTTTATTTTACAGCAATAACAGAATTTGTTTTAATTATTAATATTAAGCAAAAACAGTAAAGTGATAACAGTAATAACAGTTCACATATATTGTATTAGTGCAAATCACAGTCTTGATAACTATGTATCATTTATATATTCATCACTGCTGTCTTAAAGAAGGCATTATTAATATTCCTAGATTATGGGTAAGAAAACTGAGGTACAGAGATGTAAAGTAACTTGACTAAACCTGATATCTCTTTCTTTCCCTATGCATTACTGCCTTAAGATCATTTAGAAGTATTAAAAAACAGCCATTATAAACTGACAAGATTTAGCTACATCATCATTAAACTATACAAATATATAATAATGCCAAAATAATAATAAGGCAAAATTTCTTATAACCACAAAATCCATTAGAAACCCAGGAATTAGCTTAACCAAAAATACAGCAAATCTACATGGGGAAAATTAATTTTAATAAAAACAGAAAATAGTGTGGGCAAATGAGGACATATTTTACGATTTGGGATGGGAGACTATTACCTGAAATTTCTACATTAGCAGGCAAGTTTTCATTTTATAATTAAAGGAAAAAATTGTGAGAGGAGGGAAGAAAGTAAATTTTGAGTACTTATATGTTTTAATTTCTTATAATAGGTCTTTTTAGAAATTGTTAAAGTCAATATTTTATAGATGAGAATCTGGGGGTATAAAGACATTCCACGAAGAGGAGAAGGACAAACTATGTGCAGGTGGCAGAACTGACATGTGACTTCTCTATGCTTTGTCTGCCATTGTATGCAGGACATCCAGTGGCACCCATTGCTACCATAAGGTTTTGATACTGTGGTTAGAGGAAGGCAGGAGGTCCCAACAGCACCCTAGTTTGTTTGCCAACAAGACTTACCAATTCCCCAGGGAACAGCACTCAGCAAGTCTTAGTGGTACACCAGCAGAAGGCATCCAAAGTTTTGCCAGTGTATCAATGGGGGACTTCTAAGCACATCATTCTCCAGCAGGCAGTTTCCACTTCTGAGTCATTTATACCCTTTCCTAAATCTAAGCTTTTGAGGAAGAGGAGTCTTTCAACCTTTTTTCTTCCTTTGTTATGTTCTGTCAACCATAGAAATAATGGCCCATCCCTATACATGCAGTTCTTGTATTCTTCAGGATTCTAATTACCTCTACTTGTTGGTTATGTGTTGCAATTTAATTCTTTCAGTTGAATGTTTTATGTTCATTTCTGTCTTCTGATTGGAACCAAATGCATATATTAAATATAAGCTTTATAAAACAAGAACATAGTTTTGTTTCTGCTGTATCCCATGAGTCTAGAACAGTGTCTGCAGTAGAGTAGCACACACATAAATGTTTGTTGACATGAAGTATTGGCTCTGATATGGTTTGGTTGTATCCCCATTCACATCTCACCTTGCACTGTAATAACCCCCACATATCAAAGGCAGGGCTAGGTGGGGAAAACCAAATCATGGGGGCAGATTCTTCCATACTGTTCTTGTGGTAGTGAATAAGTCTCATGAGATCTGATGGTCTTATAAAGGGAAGCCCCCCTGCTTATGCTTTCTTGCCTGCTGTCAGGTAAGACATGACTTTGCTCCTCATTCATCTTCCACCATGATGGTGAGGCCTCCCCAGCCATGTGGAACTGTGAGTCCATTAAACCTATTTCCTTTGTAAATTACCTAGTCTCAGGTATGTCTGTTAGCAGCATGAGAACAGGCTAATACAGGCTCATTAGATGTTGTAAAGTAAAGATAAGGTAGTCTAAGATGTAGTAAGTGAGTAAGTAAAGATAAGTGAGTCTATGTTGTTCATATAAGAACCTAAGTGGATGATAAGGTCATTTTTTGAGAGAAATCAGAAGAAACTAATTGGGGTCAGATGGTTATAAGAAGTTGCAGAGTTGAAATATTAATCAGTACATGGATTTAGAATGTTGTCTAACTAGAGTGTGTAAAATGAGGAGTCTCTCCAGGGGAATGCTACTACTTAAGGAATTAGCAGAGGAAGTAAACATTTTATGAGAAGCAGCAGTTAGAAGGAAAGGCATAAGGGAATGGTGGTGTGAAAACCAAAAATTTCCCTTACTCTGTATCTTAACCACCACCCAATCACAGATAATCTGGTTTCTCATCTCAATAAATTCAGTACCACTCACAATAATCTCTTTTGCAATAGAACAATAACTAGATATTTACAAACATATTTTTCATGTAATTTTAAAGATGAATACCTGTGAGGACATACATAGGCAAGTCACGAAGTAGAAAATAAAAAGACAAAGGCCTGGCACAGTGGCTTACGTCTGTACTCCCAGCACTTTGGGAGACTCAGCTGGGAGGATTATTTGAGCCCAGGAGTTGGAGACCAGCCTGAGTAACAGCAAGACTGTCTCTACAGGCTTAAGCCTGGAGTTCAAGGTTGCAGTGAGCTATGTTCAGGCTACTGTACTCAGCCTGGGAAATGGAAGGAGATCCTGTCTCTGATAATAAATTAAATAAATAAATAAGCCACTAATGAGTTCAATGTACTATAAATTTAAAAAAATGAAATTGAATAAAAAATGTAACATATATAGTTGTGGACTACTACTTTTATAGAGTTTTTTTTTTTACAACATAATAATTCCTTTGCTGTGGCAATGTTGTAAAATGATCATACTCTAACACAACTTAGAGAAGTATAAATTGGACTGACTGTTACCACTGTGGGTTAAAGGCATTTAGAAATGTGCTTGCTCTACATTTAGAAATATTTCTGGGTGTTTTTATGAAAACAAATATTATAGTTTAAATATATTTGAGTAATTGAAATATCCAATAATAAGAAAGTAAAAATAAATTATGATATACAGATAATATGCAGTGACAAAACATCATTATGGAAAAACATTTGCTTACATGTATATTAGTCAGCTTGGGGTTCCATAACAAAATACCACAATCTGGGTGGCTTAGCCAATAGAAATTTATTTTCTCACAGGAAAATAACCTCCTGGAGGCCAGATTTTCAAGATCATGGTGCCTGCAGCGTTGGTTACTGGTGAGGTCTCCCCACTTAGCTTGCAGACAACTTCTTGCTGTGTTCTCAAATAGCCTTTTCTCTGTGTGTGCACATAAAGAGGTTCCCAGTGTCTGTCTCTTTTTAAGGACACTATTCCTATTGAATCAGGACCCCCTCTTTATGATCTCATTTACACTTTATTATCTTTTTAAAGACTCTATCTCCAAATACAGTCACATTGCATGTTAAAGCTTTAATGTATGAATTTGGTGGAAGAGGGGACATAATTTAGAAAGATGATTATGAGAAATTAGTAAATATAAAGTGAGGCTGAAAATTATTTAAAAATTATGAAAAATGAAATCCTTTTTAAAATTCTCAATTATGTAAAAATTTCATAAATTTTAACAACAAAATAAAGGCAAAAAACTTGTACACCTGGATGTCAATAATTGATGTCCAATGGTATTAATTTAGGCATTATTTTAACAGTCTTACTTAGCTCATCATATTTTCTGTTTTTGGTATAAAGAACTTCTACTAATTGTTTATTAAGAAAAAATGTCATTTAAAATTTAATAAATGCAAGTATCCAAATGGCTTAAATAACCACATATCGGTATGTCATGTCATGGTCATAATTAGTATGCCATATCATGGTACTCACCAGTTCTCCTGGTTTAGGTTAGTTGAGCAATATGCTGATGGATAAACAAGCATAACATTATATGTGTAAAAATGATCTGAGTGAAATAAATCTCAGTGGAAAATTTCTCTGGAAAATATCATATTAAACAGATGATTATTAAGAAAAAAACATCACTTATTAAGAGTTTTAGAGATATAAAGGTCAGTGGGCGATACCTGGTTATTTGTACTAATGTGGTATGGACTGGACATATACAGCTGTGACAAAGTAGAAGAAATACGGTTTGAGTTTCTTACTTAACATTCTGTCAAATCAATTTAACTGTTCAATAGATAGCTTGCTTTTATGAGAAACGCCTTAACTGTTTTACTTGTTTGCCGTTATTTGATGCATGCTTTCTGTTTAACCTTACATTCCCCCATAACCATAAATTCTCTAAAGTAAGGCAAAACTTTAGGAAAAGAACTTTTAGCCGTTTGTACGAAGAGAAAAAGTTGTTTTCATGTTACCAAAAGAAAATTCTAAAGAGAAATCTGCTAATATTAGTAGAATAGTGCTCAACTATTGTCCCAACTTTCTGAAATAATTTTCAGAATAGAGGATAAATTTCACTCCATCCTTGGTAATTTTATATGTGCAGAAGTTCACAAGGAAGCACTTATGCTTTAAAGTAAGTCTGGAAATCCTAATATCAAATAATGAAGCAGACTTTGTTTTGGTTTCAGAGATATAGAGAAAGTTATTTTCTCCCAGTTTCCACTTATGACAATAAAATATCTTATTTCCATAGCTTTCCAGTGTATTTCTCTGCACACAGTGGGTATTCAGCAAATGTTGCTGACTAAATTGTCTTAAGGATTGAAGTAGAGTGTTATGATTATTTTCATGTGGTTGCCATAGAAACAGTAGGAAAATCTATTGTTAAAGTCAGTCTTTTTTGATTATCTCCCCTACACAGATGTGAGAAACTGAGGTGTAAGGGCAGACTGGCTGCACCCACAATAACAAACTCTTCACTGACTCCTGACTATGTGATACCAAACAATTTCATGTTTCTGTGTTTGTCTCCTTAACTAGAATAAAGATTTCTGTAGAAGAAATGACAATTTCTTCATCTACTCTGAGCCAGTTAGAACCATATTATCTCTCAAACCCTGCAAATAGGTGGCATTATTTCCATTTTTACAAAAGGATGATTTTCAAAACTTACTAGAGTGTCATGCCAAGAAATGGTTCCTGGTCTGTTTATCCCAGCAATTCAGTTAGAACTTGAAGTTGCCATTTTGTACACTTATTATACATCCTCCTTATTATTCAATACAATCAACACTCAAGAATCAGCAACAACAACATAACATTCAACCTTTGAATTGAATAATGTTAAATTTGCCCACAATCTTTGGGAGTGCCTAGTTAAGTCAAACCTTCTCACTTGGTTTTATATATATATATTTAGAACTTAAGCAAATAAAAGAGATTATAGTCACCATTTCTATAGCTCAACATCATTTTAACTGAGTAGGTAACTAAGATTTCTTGGTCAGATTCTAAGCACTTTTCAGCACACAGGCTTTTAAGAATTCATAACAATGCAGTGATTCCCAAACCAGGCTGTACATATACACTGTAGGACCTTTTAAAAATTATAGATGTTAAATCCCATTTTATACCTATTTAATCCAAATTTCTGGAAACAGTGACATGGAATTGACATGGAATCACAATTAAAAACAGACAAATACAGCTAGATTCATCTATTGAAGATGCATGTAAAGTTTTTGCTTGTAATGCTTTATTTGGTTTATATATGGTTGTGAATTGATCCTTTTTATTCATAATTCTGTATATTTTTATTTTTTATATTTCAAAACTATATTGCTAGATAGATCTAGGTAAGTGAATTGCTATGGATTCTTGGTGGATCTTATTCTTGATGGACCTTTTCGGATTCCTCTTATTTATTTTCTTTGTTAATGTATTTGAGACTAAAACTCTGAAAAAAGATTCAAAATAGAAATTCAAAACCACTAACATGAATTTTACTCATTTGGATTTTGATATGCAATTGCTCTAGGATAATGAATATCAGTAAATACAAGAAATGTTAAGTGTTAGGCAAAAAAAAATAGTTCTTCAATTCCTTTGAACTAATGTAAATATTTTTTATAAAGTGTTCATTTTCTCTTTTTCTGTGTTTCTGTTTATATATGGTATAGTAATATGATATTGAAGATTTCATAATTGATAGCTTTTGCATAGAACTTAAATGGATGTCGAATATGTCATGTTAAAAGAAAATGCCGACAAAATTTTAAGTTCTCTGGTTCACCCTGTAACAAATAGTACTGATATTCTAAGTGTGCCTATTTGTTCAAGTTGCATGACTGGTTCTTTCTGTAGGGTTAGGTATTTAGATTAATGTATTTGGATTCCTTGATTAAATCTAAGTTTAGGTAAAATTTATAGTGAGACTTTATAGTTAAACTGTGTCAGAAATTGAATTATAAAACCAAAAGAAGGAAAATGTGACAATTGTAAGCAAATGCATGACCCTATTCTTTAATTGTTGGTAGCCTTCAACAACACAATGATTTTATAATGGAGCTGCAGACAATTATTATGAATGCTTTCCTATTGATGACACCCTAATATCCAATGCATCTTTCAGGGAACAGTCTGCCCTAGGATACATTTAGAATGTATCCAGCATATATTTTTATCTGTGCAGGAATTAACAACCAACCATACAGGTGGACAACTCCATGCCTCTGTAAGTGCAAAATAAGAGGCCAATGTGGATTAGGGATTTTAATGGTACTACAGTCACTCCATACCCAATTTGAAACAGAATGTTGAGAGTTGAGAACTCAAAAATTTTGTAAAAGTTTAGGTCTACACATCTCAATGTACATTATGAAATAAAGAATAATTTTCTAGCAGGTATAAATCACTCTAAATGGGCATCCTTTGGTAGAATGCTCCTTTCTCGGCTTGGCAAGACCCAAAAATAAGCTTATGACTAGAAATCTGCCTCAAACATTAGCTACTACGGCTAACTCTAGCATAAAGCTCAACAAACTTCCTAAAATTCTCTTTCTCAAATTGTTTTAGATGACAAGATTTCTTTGGATTATCTTTTGGCTGAACAAAGGTGAGTGTGTGCAAGAGCTAACACCTCCTGCTGCACCTGGATAAATAGATCTTGTATAGTAGAAAATCATTTTCAAGAAATCAACAAACATGCTACTTAGATAAAACAAGTACCCTCCTTGTCCAGCTCGTATTTGATATACTTTATTTTGATCATTTCGATTTGTGGGAGCTCCTGTTAAGGACTCTACTTTAGTCTCTTACTGTTACCCCCTGATAACCATCATAATAATATCCCCAGTGTGCTACATCCTCTCAAGAGTCTTAAGTGTTTGTGTGCAGCCATTCGTTATATGTCAAATGGTCTCACTAAGAGTAGAAGAAAACATAAAAATATTTAAAAATTCCCAACTGACTTGATGTTGTGAATTCTGAATTCTATCATGAGACCAAACAAGTCCATTATGATTCGTACCAACAGACAGTGGTGTCATATTCAAAGTTTTACTTAATTTCTCAAAATTGAGAGGCTGAACAAAAGTGGGAAATTGTTAAGTTAAATTGAGTTTGACCTAAACCTACCTCTGTATGCAGTGAAGTAAAACTCAATTTAGTATATAAACAGTTGAACAATTGAGGCCTAACACTTAAGAGTATATTCTTTTTTTTTTTTTTTTTTTTTAGATGGAGTCTTGCACTGTCACCTGGGCTGGAGTGCAAGTGGCATGATCTCAGCTCACTGCAACTTCTGCCTCCCGGAGTTCAAGCAATTCTCCTGCCTCAGCTTTTTGAGTAGCTGAAATTACAGGCACCTGCCACCATTCCTATTTTTTTTTTTTTTTTTTTTTTTTTTTTTTTTTTTTTTTTGTATTTTTGGTAGAGACAGGGTTTCACCATGTTGGCAGGCAGGTCTCGAACTCCTGACTTTGTGATTCGGCCACCGTGGCCTCCCAAAGTGCTGGAATTACAGGCATGAGCCACCACACCTGGCCAAGAGTATATTTTTGTAACAAGTAGCTGGGTCTCAGCCAACCACAGCAGCAAAGTTTCAGCCAATCACAGGCTACCAGCTGATTAGACTGTGTCCATATAACGCAAATGCCTCATCACGCCATGCCCAAATAAGAAAAATGCTGAGCTGTATCCAATCAAGCTGGTTCTTTACATTACTTACTTTTCCTTTCTGTAAATACTGCTGGCCCACATTGCTGGGTGGAGCTCTCTGAACCTCTCCTAATTCACAGTACTGCTTGATTAATGAATCATTTTTTTCATTCTTTGCTAAAAGTGTATTTAATTTAGTTTGCATTTCATTTGTTTAGAGTTTTGGGGATTTTTGTTTATTTGTTTTGTTTTTCACATATCAGCCTTCCAAGACACACAGAGGGGTGGAGAAAAGTGGTAAGTGGAGTAAAATATCCAGCAGAATTTAGATGAGTTGAACAATCTGATTTTAGATCATGGTAAGTTTAAAGATCTTAAAAGACAGATGTTGAACAATAATGAAAGTCTGATTCTTATATATGAATTCAGAGTGTGACACCATTTAGCAGCCATCTAAGAGGCCAGACCAAACCCCCAAAAATGTATGAGATTTTTCCAGTGCACAATACAGTATAAAAGTATTGAAGGGTTTTTTTTTTTTTAAATCTTGACTTACATTTCCAAATAAGCTTTTGAAAAAGGGGACTACAGAAAGATAAATAATATATATTAAGGGGCTAAAAAGAATAAGACACAAAGCAATGTCAGTGACATATACATGATTTATACAAGATTTATTTACTTACTTTTAAGTCATTTTCTTATTTTTCCAAAAGTTAAACAGTGTACAAAAACGATAACAAAATCACATCAGTAAATAGTGCATTTTATGAGAATAGTAAAAATAAAATACTACACAACTTTAGAGGGAAAAGAGATTGCATATTTCAGAAGTTAATCAGAAAAATCTTCACATAAGAGGTAAGAGACATGGATATTAATTGTAGTATTTACTATGGACACCTCCAATGATACAATCTCAGTGAATGTGGCCCAAATTTCAGCTCTCACACTAAGGGCTTTCTCTATGTGAGCATGCTTTAGTTGCTCATGACAAGTTAGAACAGCAGGGGAAGTGATGCTCCTGGAAATATGCCCAACCAGTGCCTAATGAAAGCTGATGAGTGACTAATGCAGCTTTCTTACACCACATGCAGGGTATTGCTTACACTGACTCCCTGAATGCTCCAGTGGGATTAAATTCCAGTAGTCCATAGGGGTAACTTGCTTGATAACATACCCTTTACTGTCTTCTGTACCTTCCTGTATTATTTTCCCATATTCTTTCCTGGGATCACCATACAGATAAACCATGTGAACTTGAATCCTTGTCTGTTTCTCAGATAATCTGAACTAAGATTTTAACTTGTCCAATATTTATAATTTATGCAATGTATAATCACTGAGCAAGATTCCCAATACTTACTGTGGTTTAATCTTTTCACCAAAATACCTCTAATCATAGAGAAGAGGTAGCTTAGTATAATGATGGAAATTTTAAAAGACATGAGTCTTGGGTTCATCTCTTCTTTGCTACTTCTGTGTATCTGTATGTAGTGAATTAATGTCTCTAAACCTCAATCAGATCTCTAAATTAGAAAATAGGAAAAAATATTACTGATGACTTAGAGACAAAGTGAGTACTAAATGAGATAAAATACATAAAGTACTTAACATAGTTCTTGGGGCATGGAAAATACTATAAATTGGTATTGCCTAAAATTTTCAATAGACAATTATAATTTGGGGATAATAAATTCCTACTCTTATGGCATGTTGGGGCAGAGATTAAAGGAACATAGCACAAGAAATCTTAGCTCAGCTTTAATATTCATCTACTTTTTTAATCCCTCATTTAAGACAAGTAACTTGCAGACTCAGCCCCACCTTTTCTCTAAATAACTGAGGATCAAGTCATGCTATATTAATTCGCCTTAGAATTTATAATTTGCCATCATTTCTGCTGTGACTGGTGACCAATCCTGCTCTAAATCTCTTAGCAATTTTTGGTTGCCAATCCTCAAACTAGCTCCTGCTTATCCCTTTCTACTTAAAGTTTAATCTTGCCTCAATTTAGAAATATCAAGCTGCTGACTAGAATAAGATATACAAAGCTTCAAAGAACAAATTCTAACCCAACTCATTTCAAGTGATTCTGCCTTACAAACTACCATCACCTCTTTGCTACAGTTTAGATCAAACTAAAAATGCCATGAGTTTCACTGTGTCTCTTGGACACAGTGATTGGGAATACTCAGATGTGGCGACATTGCCATTAAAATGCCACCTTTGAGATGTTGAGAAAAAGGCATCTCTTTTAAGCAGACCTACAAGAAAAAAAAATTTCTTGAAGATGGTGAGACTATGCCTTTGTGTGCAAATCAGCAAGCAAAGCACAAACAGGTTTTAACCTTACTTTCAATTCTAAGCTGTGTGCAGAGCACAGTTTATACGATTGTGTATAGCTACCCAAGTTGACCATTCTACCTGGCCAGCAGTATCAGATCTTTTTGCTCTTGCTAGAGCATTTTTCTTCTTCCAGCCAGCCTACATAATGGCTAAAACTCTTGGATTTTAATGAGTAAACACTACAAATGAATTTACCATAAGAATTCTTCAAGTAGATGTCATGTCTGTTTTCTCTTAACTATACCTAGACCATGAAATCTTAAACTTTCCATCTGCAATTGGTGTGTGTCTTTAGGGACCAATTTCATTTGATTAATTTCGAAGATAAAACTATGAAACAGTGGCAGGGATGATGTATGAGCATCTTTCATTTAGTGCATGAGTAAAGGTGACCCTTTCAGGCATAATTGCAAATAGTCTGAATAAGCCATCCTGAAATTGAAAAGTTATCTGTTTAATTGTAACTATGTTCACTTAAAGTAAAAAAAAATTCTCACCTCGGCCAGGCACAGTGGCTCATGCCTGTAATCCCAGCACTTTGGGAGACCGAGGTGGATGAACCACTTGAGCCAGGAGTTCAAGACCAGCCTGGCCAACATGGTAAAAGCCCGTCTTTACTAAAAACACAGAAATTAGCCAGATGTGGTGGCTCAAGCCTGTAATCCCAACTACTTGGGAGGCTAAGCAGGAGAATCAGTTGAACCAGGGAGATGGAGGTTACAGTGAACCGAGTTCGCACCACTGCACTCCAGCCTGGGCGACAGCAAGAGACTCCATCTCAAAAAAAGAAAGTCACCTAATGAATATTTTATGTGAGGACTCAGTCAATTAAAATCTTTGATGATACATGAAGTTTCACTGCCTATTTCACAGTTTGATCTTTATAAATTTCTGAATGTACTTTTAATACCTTGGTGTTTTCTGAGAGAACTATCTGAACTTTTAAAATTTCTATACTTTAAAAATTATATGCAACAATTAGCTGTAAGAATTTTACTGATTGAGGCCTACTGTTTTTGATAGGAGAGATGTCAAAGAATTTGTAGCCATGTTTAATCTGACACAACATCTCAATATTCTGCTGACATTTGAATATTTTGCATTGTTTGGTGACTTTTCCTCTAAGTTTCTAGTTTCTTTGTACTGTGCATCTAAGCATGCATGGGTCACAAGAAATGGCTCCTAATAGATTTATTTCATGGAAATGAAGTAACTTTTCAGGAGGACAAATAACATGATAAATTTTTGCCTTAACTTCTAGGAAAACTCTTTACCTAAAATCAAATTCAATGAACTATGTCTCATTTCTGTTCTGATTCTTGGGAGTCATTGCTGACATGCTAATAGCAAGTTGGTTCTCTGCCTTTCAATGGGTTGCATTCTCTACTGTTTTATCAGTGGAATCAGTCAGGCCTCCAGACTTGGTGAGAGTAACTATTTCTCTTCTGCCACACCCCTCTACCTCCTTATCAGTCACTCCAATCAATAAATTACCCTACTTAGCTCACTAACCTACAGAATTGGCTTGACTTGCAGGCCTTTATCAAACCAGTATAGCTACCACCAGTTGGAGTTAACGACTGTTTTTTTTTTTAATCTATATTTATGTTACCATAAGCCATTTGTTCATGACATGATAGGAAAAACGTTTTCAAAGATTTTGCCCAACTGCTGCCTTCTATCTCCAGTAAAAACAAAGGTAGGGTATTTAATAAAATAAAATGCTAATACTGATGGAAAAAAGTCTAGATTTCTTTGATTTAAAATCAATTTGTTAAAATCAGTTCTCAATTATATTATGTGTGGAAATTAGTGGAGTATACATGAACTCAACAGAGGAATAAATAGATAAAAGTAGATTATCATTCTGTAAACAGTATATTTAAACCCTTGACTCTGGGAACATTTGCCTTACCTCATCTCTCTTTTTCCTGGCTCATTTGCCTTCCTCAAAGAATTCAAAGAGATCACATATGAAACTAAAGTTACAGGTTGAGCAGCTTTGTAAAACTTGGATTTACAAAGGTGGGGTCATAGATACAGTAAAATTTTATAATTGTATTCTAATACTTTAATGTGGACAACACCTTCTGAAAATAGTTTCTTCTTCATTTTTACTGTGATGCATTTTTAGCACCTTTTCTATAGTGATGACCTCTTGACCATCATTGAGCAGATGTATTTTCTGGAATAAATGACAATGTTCCCCTATTCGCTGCAGTTTAAATGAGAGTCTGGTAAATGATGAATGTGAGTGGATATTAGCTTTTAATTAATTGAATGAGGTAATCAGATATAGGTTGGGTAGCTGGGAGATATTTGCACTGAAAATAACCACTTTCTGGGTAGTAATTTTTAGTACTTTATTTCTAATATATGTAACATGATACCCAAGTAGAATTGTAAAATGATAAGATAGTCACAGTAATAACTTCGTCTGTATATTCATACTGCAAATTATGTGTACTGAAGTTTTTTCTTTATTTTGAAGCAATGCTGTTAAATAAATTTTAAAACTGGTATAACACATTAGCACAGATTTAATTCATGTATGAATCTTTCTTATTTGATCTATATTATTTTCTGATGTTTGGAATATATGTATGATTTACCAAATACGATCTCACAGTATTTTGTTGTTTACATTTTCATGTATTAGAATTTTCAATATTTATGTAAACAACTAAATTTTAAATTTATGTAAGCAACTAAATTTATGTAGACAATTAAATTTATGTAAACAACTAAATTGTAAAACTATAAGTTTAATTTTATAGTGTTTTCTATAGATATTAATAAAATGACCATTTAACAGTCCTTAAACAAGTCAGCTACTGAATCAGTAGAAATAACATTGGTTATTTACAAAATTAAAGATTCAACTGAAAAAAAAAAGCCAGTGAGTCTAAATTTTAAAACATGCACTGACGTGATTTTGATATGTTGAAGGTATAAGACCTAAGGAAGAGTCATTTGCAATAAAAAAATCTTCTTATATAAAATAAACACATTATTTTTTAATTGCAAAGAGAACTATAAAGCTGCATATATATCTAGGTTTTTATCTTGGCTCTGCCACTGGATGCTTTGAGACAAAACTCATGATCTCAGTTGCCTTACCTTTAACACTAGGGGCAAAGAATCTAAAGCCTCCTTCTGTTTCAGCTTTCTCATTCTAGCAGTTTGTCCTAATTTAATTATCATGGTTGCACTGTCTGGCTTGAACGTGACTACAGTGAAAACATACAGAACTAAATTATATAGTAAAATAAGTGTGTTTTCTATTTTCCCCATACATCTGCCTCTAACTTTTTAGGATGCAAGGTAAGAGATTAAGGAAAGAAAAAAGTCCATGCTCAACATATCTAAATATTGAAGTTATGCATCAAGCTACCAATCTATTACATCAAATATGTTCTCTAAATTTACTTTATTAAAAGAACCTCAAAATAACCTGAAGGGAACAACCATGGTGGCTCACACCTGTAATCCCGGAACTTTGAGAAGCCAAGGCAGATGGATTATTTGAGATCAGGGATTCAAGACCAGCCTGGCCAGCATGGTGAAACCGCATCTCTACTAAAAATACAAAAAACTTAGCCAGGCAGTAGTGGTGCCTGTTTGGCTGAGGCAGAAGAATTGCTTGTGCCTGGCTGGCAGAGGTTGCGGGTAAGCTGAGATCATGCCACTGCACTCCAGTCTTGGGTACAGAGTGAGACCCTGTCTCTAAATAAATAAACAAATAAATAAATAAATAAAATTTTTTAAAAAAATCTGAAGGATCAGACTCTATGCCAAATGGTGGAGCCACCTGCCTTCTATTGCCTTCTCACTCAAATCTATTCCATACCATGAGGTACCTTACGGACATGTTTGCAAAACTTCCTATATGCACTTCCTATATGCTCTATTCATATTTTTCACAAATAACAACTCCTTGACCACCCATATTGGGCCTAAGGAAGTCCTCTCAGTAATAAAGGCATAAAGAAAATTACACAGACTTAGAGAGTAATCAGTTTTTTGACCTATTGATGCCCTGTCCCAAGGGATAGAGTTTGGCTGCAGTAGGACCAAAGCAGGTAACCTTATAATGCATGGAACCGAGGGCAGGAGACTTTCTCTTTTGGGTCTGAAAATGATACCCTACCACAGTTTCACTTTCTTCTCCTACTTAGCATTCAAGCTAAGCTAATGACTCCCTGGGATTCACCTCAGCTACATCAACACTTCACCCAAAGCTATCCTTTCCAAAATATTCCTATTACAGTCCTCTCCTTATTTTTATTATGAATGACAAATTTCTGTCTTTTGGCATTTATAAAGAAGCAAATAATTTCTAAAAAATACTTTTAGATCCAAGGTTTAAATTTTTCAGGATTAACTATAGCCTTTTAAAAGATACTAATTATGGTAAATAAGACTATTGGGGATATAATGTCTTGACACAATGAAATAAATCTGTATTCTGTGGGCCCATGGTAGAATATCAGAAAGAGAAATAAATTTTCCAATACATGTATAGATTTATATAGACTTAAAAGAAATGTACGCATTTAACATTGAAATAATACTTTCTATAGAATCTAGAGGCCTCCTTTTGTGAGAGAGGGGCAGTGCTAAAGATTAATTTTATTAAATATGTTTAAGCAAACAAATGATAATACCAATGATTAAACTGATTCAAAATTTAAGCAGCAATATCCCCACGTGACTCTTGCTCTAGGCTCAATAACTTCACAAAACACATATTTTCAAAATTTTAAGAACCTCAGATCCTTTTTAAATTATAAAAACTACTTTAAGTTCTTTCTGAATTCAATCTTATCACTGTTCATCCATCTTTCATATGTATTTTTAAAATGCAAATATGATTTTGTATTTACTTGCTTAAGCACAAATAATTTTTTCTAGTTGCTTAAGTTTAGTGTCTTATAGCTGCATTTAAAATTTTAGACTTACCTAACATCTTTCATTTCCTGACATTCTCCTCCACTGCTATGATATCATGAGATATCAAGCAGATTTAGCTAAGATATCTCTGTGGGATTTTTTTTGCCTTTGCAGTGGCAGCTAGGGAATTCTTCCCTGTATTCTCATACTTTTTAAACATTTTTAAATTAGCCTCTAGTTATTGCTCTAAATATTACCTTTGCATTAAGGATTATCTATTTCTTTCTTCTTTGCATCTACACAGGCTAGTTCTGGAGCTGAAATAATTGCTCAATAAATTTTTATTGCAGCAAGTAGTGACACTATTTGGCTCCTGAAATGAAGCGGTCAGAACAGAGAAGGAGTGAAACAGTCAAACAATTATTAATAGTGCACTTTAAAAATGGTTAGCATGAAACGAGGTCATAGTATTTTCTAAAGAAAATACAGATATGGATATTTAAACTGAAAACAGGATAAAATATTTGAATTTTAGAAAATGTCTAAAATGTTAGTTATATAGTCACAATGGGTTTAACAAACTTTGAAATCTGAATCCTGTCCTCTATTTACTGTTTAATTATAGCAGCAAATCTATCATGTTGACAGATCGTTGCTGAAAGAACAAATGAATTGATTAGTAAATTCAATCAAACTGGCAAAATTGATCTCTTGTAATATTCATCTTCAACAACATTAAGAATGACATACAAAAGTCCGTTTGAATATAGAAATAAGCCTGCAAAAAGTAAAGAAAGGTCCTAGGGACTAGAGGCTGGAGTAATAAAGAGAGGGTAAAGCTGGATTTTCACTTGAGGCACAGGGTCACAGGTGTGGGTAGTTGGGTGTTTCTACCAAAAATCCTCCTCTGAAATTGATGCCCTCGAAGGGCTACAAATTTCGTGAAGAGGAGGTGGTGGTAGGCAAATCCAGCCACCAAAAAGGGAAAAAATAATTCCTTAGGGTTTTTGCATTTGTATTAAAGATTGCCTGCCTAATATCAAAGATCTAGTACAGGTATATTGAATGGTAAGAAGGATCCTGAATTTGTGGAAGACGCAAAAGCAGAGACCTTGTGGAAGATCACTCCCTTAACGCAGACCTTATAAGATTTCTACATCTAGAGTCCTCACACATAAGATGAGGCAATCCAAAACAACAAAGCATGCAAAGAAACAGCTCAATGCTCGTGCAGAAGAACACTGTGAAAAAGAAGCATTTCCATGTGAAAACTTATCTCTAATAATCCTCAAATGGAACTTTTGAGGAAGATTCTAAAATTAAGTCTGAGTTAACACAAGGTCTAGTGTTAAAATAAATTATAAACAGGTATGTAAATCTACAGTAATATTATCTATAAAAAAAGTTAAAATTAGGTGTTTAATTTGGAGTAAATACGAGGTATACATAAAATATGGTATTTAAATAACCTGGAAGATAGGAAGGGATGATCAAAGTTAAAGTGTTCCAAGAATCTTGTATTGTATTGGAGTGGACAGATGGAGATACAGATATAGACACAGATGGAGATATAATATAGATATATATAATGCACGTTGCATTGTTCTGGAGTAAAGAGGAATAAAGAAAATATATACTATATTTTAAGGTTAGCCATGAAAGAGGAGAAAGAAGATAATTTTGATTCCAATACAAGGAAAAAAAATAGAATATTAAAAATCTTAATAAGCACATAAGACTTAATTTTAGTGTAAGGTGTCAGGAAGTGGTCCAGTTTCTGCTTTCTGCACATGGTTAGCCAGTTTTCCCAACACCATTTATTAAACAGGGAATCCTTTCCCCATTGCCTGTTTTTGACACCTTTGTCAAAGATCAGATGGTTGTAGATGTGTGGCGTTGCCTCCAAGGCCTCTGTTCTGTTCCATTGGTCTATATCTCTGCTTTGGTACCTGTACAATGCTGTTTTGATTACTGTAGCCTTGCAGTATAGTTTGAAGTCAGGTAGTATGATGCCTCCAGCTTTGTTCTTTTTGCTTAGGATTGTCTTTGCTATAGAGGCTCTTTTTTTGGTTCCATATGAAGTTTAAGGTGGTTTTTTCCAGTTCTGTGAAGAAGATCAATGGTAGCTTGATGGAGATAGCATTGAATCTACAAATTACTTTGGGCAGTATGGCCATTTACACAATATTGATTCTTCCCAACCATGAGCATGGAATGTTTTTCCATATGTTTGTGTCATATTTCCTTGAGCAGTGATTTGTAGTTCTCCTTGAAGAAATCCTTCACATCCTTTGTTAGTTGTATTCCTACGCATTTTATTCTCTTTGTAGCAATTGTGAATGGGAGTTCCCTCTTGATTTGGCTCTCTGTTATTGGTGTATATGAATGCTTGTGATTTCTGCACATTGATTTTGTATCCTGAGACTTTGCTGAAGTTGCTTATCATCTTAAGGAGTTTTTGGGCTGAGATGATGGGGTCTTCTAAATATACAATCAGTTCATCTGCAAATAGAGACAATTTGACTTCCTCTTTCCCTAATTGAATACTCTTTATTTCTTATTCTTGCCTGATTGCTCTGGCTAGAATTTCCAATACTATGTTGAATAGGAATGATGAGAGAGGACACCCTTGTCTGGTGCCACTTTTCAGAGGGAACGCTTCCAGATTTTTCTCATTCAGTATGATATTGGCTGTGGGTTTGTCATAAATAGCTTTTATTATTTTGAGATGCGTTCCATCAATACCTAGTTTGTTAAGAGTTTTTACCATAGAGAGCTGTTGAATTCTGTCAGATGGATTAAAGATTTAAATATAAGACCTAACACCATAAAAACCCTAGAAGAAAACCTAGGCAACATCATTCAGGACATAGGCATACGCAAGGACTTCATGACTAAAACACTAAAAGCAATGGCAACAAAAGCTAAATAGACAAATGGGATCTAATTAAACTTAAGAGCTTCTACAGAGCAAAAGAAACAATCATTAGAGTGAACCTGCAACCAACAGAATGGGAAAAAAATTTTGCAATCTACCTGCCTGACAAAGGGCTAATATCCAGAATCTACAAAAAACAAAAACAGAATTACAAGAAAAAAAACAACCCCATCAAAAAGTGGGTGAAGGATATGAGCAGACACTTTTCAAAAGAAGATATTTATGAGGTCAACAAACATATGAAAAAGTGCTTATCATCATTGGTCATTAGAGAAATGCAAATCAAAACCACATTGAGATACCATCTCATGCCAGTTAGAATGTCAATCATTTAAAAATCTGGAGACAACAGATGCTGAAGAGGATGTAGATATGGAGAAATAGGAACACTTTTATACTGTTGGTGGGAGTGAAAATTAGTTCAACCATTGTGGAAGACACTGTGGTGATTCCTCAAGGATCTAGAAAGAGAAATTCCATTTGACCGAGCAATCTCATTACTGGGTATATATCCAAAGGATTATAAATCATTGTATTATAAAGACACATTCACACTTATGTTCACTGTGGCACTGTTTACTATAGCAAAGAACTGGAACCATCCCAAATGCCTATCAATGATAGACTGAACAAAGAAAATGTGGCACATATACACTATGGAATACTATGCAGCCATAAAAAATGATGAATTCATGTCCTTTGCAGGGACATGGATGAATCTGGAAACCATAATTCTCAGCAAATTGACACAAGAAAGAAAACCAAACACTACATGTTCTCACTGATAGCTGGGTGTTGAACAATGAGAACACAAGGACACAGGGAGGAGAACATCACACATTGAGGTCTGTTGGGGTGGGGGCTTACGGGAGGGATAGCTTGGGGTGGTGAGATTGGGGAGTGATAACACTGGGAGAAATGCCTGATGCAGGTGACGGGGGGATGGAGATAGCAAACCACCATGGTATGTGCGTACCTATACAACAATCCTGCAATTTCAGCACATGTACTCCTGAACTTAAAAGTATAGTTAAAAAATAAAAATAGAAAAAGTAAGCCCATAAGAACACAGTAAGGTAACAGCAATGGTATTCAAAAATGTAAAGATATTTCTAAAAATAAAAAAGGTCAGACTACTATAGAATAATTAAAGCTATATCTGTAGTGACTTTTAAGTCTTTCTCTTTGGAAAGAATTAAATTTTTAAAATTTTATTCACCTGTAGCAAAGTGTCAAAGCCCAACAATAAAAAATTGCCAAATTCTAAGACAAATTCACAAATCTTCAATATTCATGGAAGATTTTTGTATACCTTTTATAACACTTGATCTCTTAAAAATAAAATATGTAATGATAAAAATATTCTAATAAAATGTTATATTTGTTTTTCCAATTGATGTATATTTAATTTTTTTCTTTTACTCAGTGATAAAATAAACATCTTAAAAGTGTCCAGAACATTTATAAAAGTTTGGTGCATATTTTACCACAAAATGTGCTTCCACAAATATCATGGAATTAATATCACATAAGCACAAATACTCTGATCCTAAGTCAAATAAGTTAATATTATTACAAAAACATAATTTTTTAAATTCTCATATCTAAGAACTTTAAAACTTCAAATATACACAATAAAATATATTTTTAAATGAAGAATTTAAAATATATGTCAAATTCCACCTCCCACACTGATTAGCTATTTAAATTAAGCAATTTTACCAGTTCATGTTTCAGATTCTTTACCTCCTCCATGTAAAATGGAGATGATAATAGTATCTATTTCATAAATTTCTTAAAAGGATGGAATTATTACATAAAAGTCCTTACATGTAACACATAGCAAATTCTTTCTCAACAATATATTTATTATTATAATCTTAACTTTATGTTCCATTCTCCATAGATTTAATGTAAAATAAATATTCTTACTTAATTTCTATAACATATGATTTATATACCTTTGCCACCTTCTTCATCCAGCTACAATTTTGTTTCACATATTTACAACCTAAAGTTTTACAAATAAAAATTAATCCTTTGAAATATGATGAAATTGTGAGAAAAAATAACTTTGACAAAATTAAATACCAATCTAGGAATTTGTCATTATTTAATCTATTACTTAGTAATAACATGTGTTTGTAGATATGAGTGCATCCATCTATGTGGGTGTATATGCATGTTTTCTTTAGAAAGTACATTTTTCTGTAGAAGATAAACAAACTAACCTTTAAATGATTATTGTTTTCTAAATCAGAGATCTCAAAAGCCATTTAAATGTTTTGCACGTAACAAAGGTCCCTGAATTTGATAGTGTTTTGTTTAATTTTGTTCTTCCACTTTCCAGATTCGCTCTCTCAGCTTTCTCTGTGAAAACTCTTTATTCCAGGAGAATGAGCTAGTTTTGTTTATTCTATTTTCATGGCTAAGGCTGTTACAATTCCAGGTCTTTGCTGTGCATGAAGGCAAGGCCAATATTGTGTGAAGTCCCTCATTTCTGTTACCCTGTATATGTGACCAGATGTAATACACTGTGAGCCACCACAGTGACATCCTGAATATGCAAAGCTTGTTTTAAGTTTCCTATTCCTTTCTATTTCAAAATTGCATTATTGTTCTTTTTTTTTAAAAAAGAAAATCTCAACTATAAACTTTCAGTATTTGCTGTATTTTAGTTAGCAATTTGACGTGTTTGTACACAGAAGAGATTAGTCAACTATGTTTCTAAAAATTCATGTCCAAAATCTTTATATTTATAAAAAATCAAAATGTAATATTCATATTGGTCCACAACCATCACAGATACTGTATCACATACAGGGTACATTCCTCTTTTTCATCAATCTCCCCAAATTCATAAAGGGCTAACTTGTGAATCAGACTCATAAAATATAAGGTTCATTACATGAGTAAATTTCACTAGTGATTGTCAAAGGAGGCATAAGACAATCTGTTACACAACCATTTAATTGTGTAAAATAAATGCAGACATATCTTTAGAAAATTCAAGTTTGTTGGGGCATAATTTACATAAAATAATAAACATCCCTTATAAGTATAAATGATTTTTGACAAATATATATACATATAGTCATAAAGGCACCATCCCATTCAAGATATATTACATTTCCATCACCATCACAAAATCC
The DNA here is from genome assembly GCA_004027715.1 of Plecturocebus donacophilus. NCBI lineage: Eukaryota > Metazoa > Chordata > Mammalia > Primates > Pitheciidae > Plecturocebus > Plecturocebus donacophilus. The sequence continues at coordinate 71,617 of PVKP010000757.1, forward strand.
TTCATTTTCTTTTAGCGTTTATCTCATCACTCACAAGAAATCCAGGCCCAGAAGACCACTGTTCTACTTTCTTTCACTGTAGACTAATTTTGCCTTTGTCAGAATTTTGTATATCATTTCGCTCAGCATGTATGTTTTGAAAGATACATGTTGCATTTAACAGTAGTTCTATTATTGCTGACTAGATTTTTGTGGTATTCATATGCCAAAATTTTCTTCATTAAACTGTTTATGAATCTTTGATACTTTTCCAGTGTTTCTATTATTATGAATGAAATTGTTAAGAACATTTTAAGCAAATTTTGTGCATATCTATATTGTAATTTGTCTTTAATAAATACTCTTCATATATAGTATAAAGTAGACAAGCATAAGAAAAAAAGCTCAACATAAATGACTGCTAGAGAAATGCAAATCAAAACCACAATGAGATACCATCTTGCACCAGTCAGAATAGCTAAAAAGTCAAAAAATAACATACAGGTGAGGTTGTGGAGAAAAAGAAACATTATATACTGCTAGTGGGTTGTAAATTAGTTCAACCTTTGTGGAAGACAGTGTGGCAATTCCTCAAAGACCTAAAGACAGAAATACCATTCAACAAATTAGGTATTGATGGAACATATCTCAAAATAATAAAAGCTATTTATGACAAACCCACAGCCAATATCATACTGAATGGGCAAAAACTGAAAGCATTCCCTTTGAAAACTGGCACTAGACAAGCATGCCCTCTCTCACCACTCCTATACAATATAGTATTGGAAGTTCTAGCCGGAGCAATTGGGCAAGAATAAGAAATAAAGGGTATTCAATTAGAAAAAGAAGAGGTCAAATTGTCTCTATTTGCAGACGACCTGATTATATATTTAGAAGACCCTATCATCTCAGCCCAAAATCTCCTTAAGATGAGAAGCAACTTCAGCAAAATCTCAGGACACAAAATAAATGTTCAGAAATCACAAGCATTCCTATGCACCAATAATAAACTGGTAAAGACCACTTTAAACTTCATATGGAACCAATAGAGAGCCCGCATAGCCAAGACAAGCCTAAGCAAAAAGAACAAAGCTGGAGGCATCATGCTACCTGACTTCAAATTATGCTTCAAGGCTACAGTAATCAAAACAGCATGGTACTGGTACCAAAGCAGATATAGACCAGTCAAAAAGAACAGAGGCCTTGGAAGGAAGCCATACATCTACAACCAACTGAACTTTGACAAACCTGTCAAAAGCAAACAATGGGGAAAGGATTCCCTGTTTAATAAATGGTGACGGGAAAACTGGCTAGCCATATACAGAAAGCTGAAACTGGACCCCACTCTTACACCTTACACTAAAATTAACTTCAGATGTATTAAAAAATTAAACATAAGACCTAATATCATAAAAACCCTAGAAGAAAACTTAGGCAACACCATTCAGGACATAGGAATAGGCAAGGACTTCATGGCTAAAACACCAAAAGCAAATGGCAACAAAAGCCAAAATAGATAAATGGGATCTAATTAAACTTAAGAGTTTTTGCACAGCAAAAGAAACAATCATTAGAGTGAACTGGCAACCAAGAGAATGGGAAAAAACTTTTTGCAAACTACCCATCAGACAAAGGGCTAATAGTCAGAATCTACAAAGAACTAAAGCAGATTTACAAGAAAAAAAAAAAAAAACCCATTCAAAAGTGGGTGAAGGATGTGAGCAGACACTTTTCAAAAGAAGATATTTATTAGGTCAACAAACATATTAAAAAATGCTTATCATCACTGGCCATTAGAGAAATGCAAATCAAAATCAAACTGAGATACCATCACATGCCAGTTAGAATGGCAATCATTTAAAAATCTGGAGACAACAGATACTGAAAGAGGATGTGGAGAAATAGGAACACTTATCTAGTGTTGGTGGGACTGTAAATTAGTTCAACCATTGTGGAAGACAGTGTAGCGATTCCTCAAGGATCTAGAAATAGAAATTCCATTTGACCCAGCAATCCCATTACTGGGTATATATCCAAAGGATTATAAATCATTCTGTTATAAAGACACATGCACATGTATGTTCATTGCAGCCCTGTTTACAATAGCAAAGACCTGGAATCAACTCAAATGCCCATCAATGATAGACTGGACAAAGAAAATGTGGCACATATGCACCATGGAATACTATGCAGCCATAAAAAAAACTATGCCACAGTAATCAAGACATTATGGCATATAAGTTAATGGAAGACAGACTCGTGTGTGTGTGTGTTTAATAAAGTTGCTAAAGTAATTCAACAAAGAGAAAAGATAGTTGTTTTCCTTTTTAACAAACTTCACTGGAAAAATTAGATATACATGCAAAACTATCCTTGATTCAAACTTTACACCATAAACTAAATGAGCTTTATATAAATTAGACACTTACATGTGAAATTTAAACTGTATTAAAAAAATGGGGGGAAAATAACTTTTGCTATTCACAGAGAATTTTAGGAAAATGAAAAGGCAACCACAGACTAGGATAAAACCTTAGAAAAGTCTGATAAATTTTGTAAAGAAATCCCCCAACAACAATAAAAAGATGTAGTTACACAAGCTAATTAATCAAATAGGCCAGAAAGTTGAACACACACTTCCATGGGAAGAAATATGAAAGCCATATAATTGTATAAAAAGCAGCTCAGCATCATTGGACTTTAGGAAAATTTAATTAAAATCACAATAAAATCCCATAGCACACCCATTGGAATGGCAAAATAAAAATAAAAAATAAAAATCCATCAAGGACATGGAACATCTACCATTCTTTACATTGCTGGTAAGAATACAATTAATATAATCTCTCTGGAAAACAATTTGTTAGTTTCTTTAAGAGTTAGACATACACTAACCATAAGATCTAGCTATCTCACTCCTAGGTATTTATCTAGAACTGGAAGCCCATGTCTACTCCAGGAAGAGTAGCTAGGTCTTCATACATTCATTTTTTTTCATAATCTTCAAGAAACAGAAATAATCTCAATGTTCATCAACCAGTGAATGGATAAACAAGTTGTAGTACACATCAGCATAGTGAAACATTACTTGGCAACAAAATGAAACATATTCCAAACAAATGCAATGTGTAACAAAGATGATGAAGAGAAGAAAAAGAAGGTTGGAAGAAGAGGAGGAGAGTGAGGAGGGAGAAGAGAGAGAGTGTGAAGAAGGATGAGGGTCATAATTGTAGTACTTCAAAGAGTAAATCTACTCTCAGAAATTTGCTTTATCTGAGACTGGCAAGGATAATTGGACTACTTGGTCTTAGTTAAAATTAATATTAAAGTTTCCCCAAATAGAACTAGTCCTCTTCAACCTAGAGAACTAAAATTTAATTGTGTAGAAGCCTGGAATTGTGGGGTTCGTTCCCATGTGAGACCCCTCGGAATTGGGCCTCGCCATATGGTGAGCTTGAGCCCAGACACAGTTTCCCGTTGGAGGCAGTCGAGCTATGGGAAAGTAGGAACTGCAGGTAAAGGAATTATAAAAAGAACTTTGTGAGACTGTGATGTGGCCTGCATGTGGTCTGACAGGACAATGTGTTCAGTTTCTGTATCTGATTTATGACTTTGTTTACCCACTATAGGGTCCTGTGCTTGTTCTTGTGACTGCGCAAATATAATGGATTTCTGCCTCTCTGGTGCCTTGCATAGGTCAGTAACTTTTAACTATAAGTTTCCCCACCACCTGCGTGACTTGATTGTACCCAAATATGTATCTGATTTTACTATTGTTCTTATGTGCTGCTTTCATGTATGAGATAATGGTATCTGATCCTGTTAATGACGTAGGACAAACATATATATACTAACTGTGTGCACAATAAAGCTGTTGTTTAGGCATTGCTGTTTAAGCATTGCTTACTCAGTCCTCCAGACCCCGCTTGCCTGTCTTCTCTTTTATCCACGCACTCCCCTATTCAGGTTGGGACCCTCTTGCGGGCCAAGAGTCCCCGGCAGACGTGCCGGCCTCTCGGGAACCCAGATGGAATGTTGCCAGCCTTCTTCTTCTTCCACAAAAGATAACTTACTGAAAATATTAAAGTTATAAAACAAGATTTTCTAGCCTTACATTATACAACTAAGAATCTATAATCATGATAGGATGACAATAATACAAATGATTCAATAGTGAGTAGATGAAGATTTACAAAGCAATATTGTGTTTTCTGGGTTTTTTCCCTTGATTAGCAAAGTAAATGGGTGAGAACAAGAAAGCTTGTCAAAAACCATCTCTCAGAATTTTGTTGATTATTGTCAAGAAGATAAAGATCTAAAGTCTTTGATCAAATATACAGGCAGGAGTAAGTAGTGCTACTCTATTTTCCATGAATTAGTTCCCAGAAATTACATTCCACGGTAACTTAGAGTCTAATTAAAATTTTCGAACTAAAATAAGAGAGAAAATAAATTTACAATGTATAAATTAGGTGAGAAAACATTTTCAGAATGTACCTGAAAGCTGTAAAGGTCAATAAGGCAGGACAAAAAAAAAAAAGAGGATGTGATTGCGGCCGAGAACTGCAGAGAGGAATGTTCTTACAGTGACTTGGGACATTTAAACATTGCCTTTCAGAGCATATAGTTGTCTAAATCTACTTTTTTCTATATAAGTTGTGACAAGTAAGCCACAGTGCCATCTCCGCAGCTAGTGCTACATGAGAGCAGTGATAGTATCTAATGCTGTGAGACAGTGCTGCTTTTAGGACATCCATCCTTACTGAAATAATATCTTTGAATAAACAAAAACTTCTGAGTAGTCTTTCCAGAATATTCTGACTTAGGATTCATAAACTTTCATTCTCTGAAATGGTAGCTCTCAAATATGCCAACATATTATAATCTTGGGGAGTTTAAAACAGTATCAGAGTTGGGCCCTATCCTCAGAGATTCTACCGTAATTCCTTACAGGTGATGCCCAAGTAAGTACTGTTCTATTTTGAACCTATTCAAGGAGATTCTAATGTACAGTCAAGATTGAGAGCCACTACTTCAGGGTCTTTGATTCTCCTCAGAGTTTTCCCTATCCTTTCTTAAATTTATAAAAAGTAAAGGTCTGTTTCAATTTTGCCCCCATCAAAGTGTACTAGTCTTCACTTTATGCAATTATTCATTGTTTAGTTACTAAATACTGATGTCATTCACATTGTATGATTTCTGATATGAGTCCAACATGATGGCAAAAGCATCTCGCATTCATATTTCAAAGTTGTGAACCTGAACACTGCTCCATACCACTAAAATTTTTTTCTTTTTTTTTTTTTTCTTGCAACAAGGCTATTTATTACATCATTATTATAGCCAACAACAACAGGAAATCCAAATGTTCGTTTGAGTTATGTAAAATTAAAATTATGATTTTTTTCTTTTTTAAGAGACAGGGTCTGGCTTATGTTGCCCACACCACAGTACTACAGTGGCTATTCATAGGCACGATCATAACACACTCTCGAGCTCAAGCAAGCCTCCTGCCTCAGCCTCCCAAGTAGCTGGGACTACCAGCATGTGTCACTGCACCCAGCTAAATTATTGCGTTTTTGTAAAAGAAGTACTATTAAGTCATTTTAAAAGTTGGATAAATGGGTTGGGAGTGGTGGCTCACGCCTGTAATCCCAGCACTTTAAGAGGCTGAGGCCGGTGGATCCCTTCTTTTCTTCATTTTAATTTTGTCATATTAAATATGGCATTTAAATTATATATTTCTGGGTGTATTTAGATACTCCTTTTGTTATTGTACCTTTGATTTTGAACTTTATTCTTGATTTGGAGAATTAAATCTGAATTTTTTTCAGCAAAAAAAAAAAATACTTAAGCTTTAAACACACACACACACACACAGAGCAAAACATGCTCTCCTTCTCCCTCTCTTTCTTCTCATTTTCCCCTGAAGTAAAACTATGATTTGAAAGGACAAAATACATTTAGCTTACTGAACCTGAGGTAATAATTAGAAACAAATGAAAGAATTTCACAAGCAAAGAAAACATTAATAGTGCTCTAGTGAGGATTTAAAAAGTAAATTATAATAATTCAAATCCCAAATATACATCTATTAAACACTTCTATAATATAATATCAACAGCAAAGCCAAATTACTATCAGCCATTGATAACTCTATTAAAAATTTCCAAATTCTTTAAAAAGGTGCTCTTAGTTCATCTTCTTTTAGACTTGTACATTTTTGACTTTCAACACATACCCTTATATTGGCAGGTTAACATGAGAAACACAATGAAAAATGAACAACAAGCAATAAAAGGCATTGCATGATGTTAAATGTATGGCTTTGAAAGAGGCTGCTAGAAAAACAAGAAGATAGGTCTTTAGAATTAAATTGATAGGGAAGATGTCTCAGAGATGGTGGGGATTAAGTGGAGGGAAGATTTTATCAACAGATGTTATGGAGAATATTCTTGCAAAGGTGATGGTCTAAGCAAAGGCAGGGGTAGAGAATGTTCAAAATATGCTGGAGGAATAATGAACAATCCAGTTTTCTCAGAGCACAGTGTTCATGAAGTGAGGAAGAAGGCACTATATGTAGTACATTGGGACATGAGTTTAACAGACATAAAGTATAAGAGAGAGGGCTTCCCATCTAATCCTCATACAATAGGATGCCATTGACAATATGTTAGTAGTTATGTGAGCAGATAATTGATCAGTGAGTATATTTGACAGAAGTTGAATATTAGGATTATTAATCTGTCATTAAAAGGAATGGTAGATTATAAATTATTCATTAATTCAAATAACAGTGAGCATGTTAGGTGATAAAAAAGTGAAAAAAAAAATTCTACCCTCAAGTTTATGATTGCATCTAGAAATCTAGAAATCAAACAAGTTAACCATCTTCCTCCTACGAAAAAAAAAAAGACACGAAAGGAAATGCTTTGAGACATCTATTATATTATGGCTGGGACTTAAATGTTGTAATGACCAATTTTATGGATGGTTGTACCATGTTAGAAAAAATGATACCAAGACAGGGCATGAGGAAAGTCTTAAAAGATGATTAGCATTTCCTCAGACTAGCCTGTAAACCAGTCAAAAAAAAGAATCTGGTTTATTATCCTAGCACTTTAAATTGACAGTTACTATTCTGCACCTGCCCATTAATCTCAAGGCAGACACGTCCGGAAAACTGGCACATCCCTGCCATTTTTACTCACCTGCCAAAGAAGTTTCTAGTTTCTGGCATCTCTGTTAAAATTATGGCAAAACGAAAAGCATTCATATCAAAAGAAGAATGACTAGAGGCTCAGAGTCACTAAAATATCCACGCATCCATCAGGGAAATTAAAAATAACTCCAAAGAAGAAGAGCATATTTGAAAACAAGGCTGATACATGAGGATGAGACTAATAAACAAGGATTTAGTTTCATATGATAAGGAGTTTGTGTTTTGCTTTTTTTAGAGACAGGGCCTTGCTTGCTATGTTGCTTAAGTGAGGCCTGAACTCCTGGGCTCAAGGAATCCTCCCTAGCAGCTGGGAAAAGAGGCACATGCCGCTGCTCCTGGCTATGCTGTTTATAATTTATCCTATAAATTTGTTTAACTCTTAAGCATTTTACAATGAGAGAGTAACTTGCTCAGAAAGGCTTTGGGAAAACCAACATGATAAGTTTACTGAACATGTTGGAAGAATACAAATTCCCAACAGCAGCACCATTATTTGTCTATTTCAAAAGTGAGGATAAAGAGGCAATGAAAAAATATTTTGAGGTCATAATGATATTTAACAAAGGAAAACTAAGCATGATAAGATGATGGTCTCTTTGTAATACTTGACTTTGAGATTAATGGCTGAATTAAGCCACAGTCATATGGGTGAATTTAGAAAATTTAGGATATCAATTGTGACACTGTTTTAAGAAAACAGTCATGAGGCATGCTTAAAAATGGTTTATGAGCTACTCTGAGGGATTTTTAAAAATTTTATTTCAATTCCATCTATCTTCTTTATGTATAATAAACACATCCATAATGTTCAAGTTCTCAAAAAGAAAGAGGATAACATTTGTGTGAATATACACCAATACTACTAATAAAAATAAGATAAGTAAAGTAATGGTGCTAATGACATCTGTCCTGAGTCTTCCACCTCTGGTCCTAAGGTAGATTTTCCTTCTATTGATTTTCCTTCTTATTATTTTCATTATGAATATAGGTGGTGATGGATATCACATTAATGGCTCTGTGTAGATCAGAACTTAGCCTTTATGTGACTCTATTTGATTGATTAGCTTGTTCTTATGGGAAAACAAAGACTGTCAGTTTGGGATTGGAGTACCATTTGAATAACATTTGAATAAACCCAATGAAAAGTGCAACAGCCCCAATTCTTGGAGGAGATTCAATCTTCTTTCATTTATTTCTATCTCTTACATCCATTCTTTGTCCATTTAAATTGAGAGAGTTTTCATTAACTCATTCCTTTTTAAGATATAGTTGGAAAACTACGGGCCTGTTACTATTGGTTCAACTTCATTTAATCTTCGGAAACTCATTTAATAATAGCTAAATTTTTATTATTGAGTACTTATACAGGCTAAATAGTCTTATAAGTACCTAAATGATATTTTATCAATAGATATGTCTTATCTGTGGAATATTTTGAACCAAAGGAGGATGTTCCAACCAAAAAAAATAAAGTATTATCATATTTTTTTTTAAATGAAGGCATAAAACAAGCATTAATTAGAAAAATATTTCCAATGTGCAGACTGATATTTTTTAAAATTTTTCACCCTAATCCATCTTCGATAATTAGAAAAACATCTTTCAATGACAATTGAAATTGAAATTAGAAGACTTTGTGTAGCAAGATATAAAATAATTTAATTGTAAATAGTGTAGATTAGCAAAATACTTGAATCCATTAAAGACAAAAAGTTTAAACTTCAGACTATAAGAGAAAACATACTTGTGCCACTATTTAAAATGCAGCTAACAAGATAAAGTACATCTAAAATTAATGACAACATGTCACTTAAAATCATATTTCAAATATGGCAGTTCTATGATCATTCTCATTGTAGTTTTAGAGCCCACAATTTTGCATTTTCCCAAGCAATTTTCCTATGAACATTTGAGTTGGCACTGGATGGAATAAAATATATGATCCATTTCTACTCACTTCCCTCATTACTTCAAGTCTGGCCAAAACATCTATATAAAATTGTTCTAATGTGTTATTGTAAATCATTCCCCCTGGTCCTTTTCTTTTTTTCCCACCTCTCTACATTTATTGGGCCTCAGAGAATAGTGCGACACTGGCAGCCAGAGGATCAAGTTATACTTGCATGATAAAATGTTCTATCTTTATATTCATGCTTTATTCATTCATGCATTCCTGACTTAAAAACAAATCTGTCTTTAGCTGACAGAGCATGTTATAATCTAGAAGAGAAGAAGCCCAGTGCTAGTCAATGATTTCATGCAATTGAAAAACACAGCACTTCCATATCTTTAACTTTCAGAATCATTCTTACCATTTTTTAGTTTTCCCTGGCACATATATGGATAGAGAGAACATTCCCTCACAAACACACACACACACACACACAAGACACTTATTTGGATTTACTATGAGAGAGGATCAAAGCTACACTACAACCAAAATAATGCTGAAGAGGATGAAAAACTTCATGCACCACACATAGAACATGGCAATTCTGAAAACTTGCTTACCATGGAGCAACTAATATTAATAGAAATAATTGAGTCTCAAGTCAAATTTTAAAATAGGAGGCCAGAGAGAAAGCTATGAAGAAAAAGTAGCATCTCATTGATGTGACTAAAGTCTGTAATATATATTACAGATTTGGTTATTATTTGAATAGAATATCTATTTCCACAACCTCTTTAGGCTACTATTTGCTGCCCCTGCCTTCTCTCAGTTACTATTGGCATAGAATATATTTTGCTATAATTTCACCTTCAACCTATTTATCTTTGGATCTAAAGCCATTGTCTTGTAGACTGCAGCATATGGTTGGCTCATGCTGTTTAAAATCCATGTTGCACATATACACCATGGAATATGATGCAGCCATTAAAAAGGATGAGTTCACATCCTTTGCAGGAACATGGATGAAACTGGAAGCCATCATTCTCAGCAAACTGACGTAAGAACAGAAAACCAAATACTGCATGTTCTCACCCATAAGTGTGAACAATGAGAACACATGGACACAGGGAGGGAAACATCACACACCAGGGCCTGGGGGGTGGGGGCTAGGGGAGGAATAGCAGGGCGTGGGGGGATTGGGGAGGAATGGCATTAGGAGAAATACCTAATGTAAACGATGGGGCAATGGATGCAGCAAACCACTACCATGACACGTGTATACCTATGTAACAAACCTGCACTGTCTGCACATGTACCTGAGAACTTAAAAGTATGATAAATAAATTTTAAAAATCCATTCTACCAATCTCTCTCTTTTGATTGGAGAGTTTAATCTATTCATATTTAAAGTAATTACTGAAGACTTCTGTCATTTTGCTATTTGTTTCTTATATAACTTCTTATCGATTTTTTTGATCCTTATTTCTTACATTGCTGGTTTTCATGTGGGTGTAGTTGACTTTATTTGAATTTATACCAACTTAACTTTAATAACATACAAAACTGCTCATCTACAGCTCTGTCCCAATCCCTTTCAGTTACATATTTGTAAATTGTGTGTCCAGAAACAAAAACTATTATTTTTAATGCATTAATAAATATGTTTTATAATGTATTTAAATTCTAAAACAGGGTCAAGAATGAAACATACTTTGCCTTTTTGTAGATGTTAAACTTCTAATAGCATGTGTTAGTCAGTAGTACAAGCATGGTAGAATGAATATGAATAATCACTTACTAGCCTTTACCAGTGCTCTAGTCCATGTTTGGTTAGGATATCATTTTATATTTTATGAGAATTATTTTATACTTTTTATTTTCTGAACACTACATAATTTTCTACTACATATACAGGCTACCTCCAAAATTAAAAAATAAAGGTTTCTAATGTCATAGTTAGAAATACACACACACATACACATATCTAAACATATATTATTCACTTCCTCCCTAAGCAATTGAGTGTCTATAGTCTCTGAACATTGTGTTAGGAGCCAAGGTTCTTAGATTCACTGTGATATATAAAAATCTCTGCTCTTGATAATTTATGTTTCATACACGAAGACAAAAAATGAGCAGGAATAAACAAATATGATAAACTTTAAGAGGATAAGTAGTATTCCATATATTTAGCCTTTTAAAAAAGGAAATATTTTCATTTCTGACAATATGGATGAACCCGGAGGACATTATGCTAAGTGTGATAAGTTAGACACAAAACGAAAAATACTGCATGATTTAACCTATGTGTGGAATCTGCAAACGTTGAACTCATAGATGCACAGAATGAATAGTAGTTGCCAGGGGTTAGGGAGTAGGAAGCAAATGGAAAGATGTTGGTTAAAGGGTACAAAGTTTCAGTTAGGCAGGTTGAATCATTTCTGTAGATCTGTTATACAGTATTGTGACTATATGTACTTGAAAATTGCCTAATGAGTAAATCTTAAAAGTTTTTACCACAAAAAAAGTATGTGAAGTGATACATATGCTAATAAGCTTGATTTAATTCTTTCGCAATGTACACATATAATCAAAACATCACATTGTACACTATAAATCCATATAATTTTTTTCAACTATGCTTTAATATGTCTTGGAGAAAAAAGAAAAATAAGAGATTTTTGTTGTTGTTTTGTTTTGTTTTTTAACGACCCACATTTTCTAAACTCCACAGCTCTTCTTCAGAATGCCTAGTCATGCTTTCATCTTTTATTCATTACAACTCTGACATGAAAATATTTGCAGTGTGCTTTGATCAACTTCAAAGGAGTTATGTGGTATAAGTTACTGTTTTTCTTTTTTAATTTTAGGAATGATGACTAATATATAAGCTTTGATGAGTAACAAATGAAATAATGTGTGTTAAAATGTTAGATAAACTTGGCCCGGCGTGGTACGTTATGCCTGTAATTCCAGCACTTTGGGAAGCTTAGGCAGGCAGATTACTTAAGGTCAGGAGTTGGAGACTAGCCTGGATTACATTGTGAAACCTTGTCTTTACCAAAAATACAAAAATTAGCTGGGCATGGCCGCACACACCTGTAATCCCAACTATTCGGGAGGCTGAGGCAGGAGAATCACTTCAATCTGGGAGGTGGAGCTTGCAGTGAGCCAAAATTGCACCACTGCACACAGGCTTAGGTGACAGAGCCTTACTCCGTCTCCAAAAACAAAAAAAGTTATATGAACTCTGAAATGTGTTTTATAGTTATTATGAACCACTGTGTACTATGCATTGGTCACCATGTTAGAATAAGAATACAAATAAACATGTAAATAATTTTTCTGCATTAATAATAACTAATTTCCTTTTGAGCCCTTATTCATAAGCCAAGAACAATACCTAAATAGTTAAATTCTGTAAATAAACAAAAGGTCTCAGAGCAATAGCTACCTTAAAGAAAGCTTGAATTTATATGTTGAGCTTAATTCAGGTTTTCAATGTTCTGAAGGAAGCTGCTTCTGGATGTTAACAGGATACTTTCAGTCTTTTAGGACACATGAATTCAAAACATTTTGAAGAATGCAAGTTCCAGATTAATCATTTTTCCTTTTTTATTGTAAAAATCTTAGAATTAAAGACAGTCATGCTCAGGTTGGAGCGGTTCTACAAATATTCTCAGCTTATTTACTTCTTCCATAAATAATTGCCTATGGTCTCTGAACATAGTTTTAGGGGCCAGGGTTCTTAGATTTACAGTTTAAATCTCAGCTCTTAATAATGCATGTTTTATACACAGAAACTAAAAATAAGTAGACACAAACAGGATAAACAATATATTGCAATGAATACTCTGCAATGTGTAATCCATTTAGATAACTAAAAGCTTGCTATATGAAACTAAAAGAGATGACAATTTATTGAAATTGTGATATATTGACAAATGTTTGGAAAGTTAACTAGAATTATTTCTTGCCTTATTTTATCCATTCATATTATGGCAGGTTGATGTAAAGGACATAATATGCTTTGTAACATTCTATTCCTTAAGTATCAATCAGTCTGTCTCTCTCTGCTCTATATAGTCCATCATTGCCCCCAAAAAGTTGAAAAATGCCACTTTAACAAGTAGAAGTGTATAAAAACAGACAGGAAGAGATGAAAAAGACCCTGACTTGACAAGTTTATAGAAAGAAGAAAGGGAATGGCAAATTCTTTTTTGAAAATGTGATACATTAAAAGTGAACATTTTAATAAATTGCATACATTTATTTCCTGAATTTATTTAGGCAACATTAAAATACATATGTTTAAAATTTTTAAAGTATTTTTTATTAGAGAGGCATATTAATAAACTCTGAAAATCCTAGAGGTTATGGAGAAAATCAACTGAATATTTAGTGTATTATAAATTATATATTATCAATTCATAAACCTGTATTGTACTTGCAGCACAAAATGATCAACATTTCTACATGCAAATTTAATATTTAATAAAGAAAATACTAAAGGTGGCTATTACTTGACAAAGTGTTATTTGTAATTTTCATCTTCTTTTGTGAGCTTTTCTGTGTCTCCAAATTTTCTACACTTAACCTGTCATTATATTTGCAACCTAAAATTAAATAATCAAACATAAATATATGTTATGTTTAATCATTAATATGAAAGTAATAATATGAATTTTTGAAAAGTGTGTAGAATATAAACATTGGGGAGATACTAAACTAATTTGATTAGATGTGTACACTTGTTCATTAAAAATAACCCTGCTTCACATTTCTACCAACTTTACAGATGTTATCTCCTAATCCTAATTTTAAATTATATCAATTTCTACAGCGTCTCTACCAGTTACTTATTATTTTTCAGCAGTGTTAGTCCTGTCCACTCATCTATATATTTTACACTTCTCTGGTTATCCCTGGAATAATACATACACATTATTAGGAAATGTGAGGTTGATACCGAGGTGATTTGATTTCAGACACATGTGAGTTTGAGCAGACACAAGCAAATTCAGTGTAACAGATCTATGTATGAGATAAGGACCAACCAGAACAAGTGTAAAGGACTGAGATTCTCAACCCTGGAAGGACTGAAACTAATTTTGATTGACCCCTTTAGCATACATTGTAGTGGGTATTCAAATATGAAAAAAGACTAGAATGCAGATTGCTTAAAGTCTCTTTGGGATTCTAGGAGAGGAGTGAAATCGGTGTCACTATAAGTCACAGACATATTTGGTTGGCTCGTTCCATGATTTATGGAAATGAAATCCCAAAGCTCGGGGCTGGTATGAGCACTTCCACACACACAGGCCCGCTATTCACTGATATTTTAACCCTGTCTTATTTACATGTATATGTATATTATTTTCTATGCCACTATAAGTATTTATACTTCTGTTCCTTCTTGGAGAAGTTTTCATAGGACTATAAACAATAAAACATAAAATTGAGAGCAAGACATTTTGTCTGTTTTGTTTACTGCTATGTCTTCAGCATGAAGAACAATGTCTTGAATATAGTGGGGCCTCAAATCTTGTTGAAATAATAACTATAAAGCCCATTTTCTATTCTAAATAGTTGAAGAAAGATTAAAATAAATTTTATTTTTCACAATAAACATGATATATTTTCTCACAGAACTTACTCCACTTAGCAGTCAGGAAAGTTAAAAATAAGCTACAGGTATTCTTCTTATTAAATTTTCTGTCATGATTGCTAATGAAACCTCTTATCTACCCTAAATTTTGTCTAAGGTTTATACTCAGAAATTTTACTTAAATTCCTAAGTAAATTGACACCAAATACAGTTTGGCTGTGTCCTCACCCAAATCTCATCTTGAACTGTAACTCCCACAATTCCCTCACCTCATGGGAATAATCCAGTGTGAAGTGACTGAATTATGGGGGTGGGCCTTTCCTGCCCTGTTCTCGTGATAGTTAAAAAGTCTCATGAGATCTGATGGTTTTAAAAAAACAGGAATTTCCTGTACAAGTTCTCTATCCATACCGCCAACCAGGTAAGATGTGACTTGCTTCTCGGCTTCCCCAGGCACATGGAACTGTGAGTTCTCCATTAAACCTCTTTTTTGTAAATTGTTCCATCTTGGGTATGTCTTTATCAGCAGTGTCAAAACAGATAATACAATACCTGAATAGTGAGACTGCCGTTTAATGAAATGATAATAATGTAATCAGAGTTAAAAAATCATTGGATGTGAGTGACTGATATTACTGAATTATGACAACTGTATTTTATTTTATTTTATTTTGTTATTTATTTATTTATTTATTTTTGAGATGGAGTCTTGCTTTGTTGCCCAGGCTGGAGGGCAGTGGCATAATCTTGGTTCACTGTAACCTCCTCTGCCTCCTGGGTTCAAGCGATTCTCCTGTCTCAGCCTCCTGAGTAGCTGAGATTACAAGTGCATGCCACCATGCTGAGCTAATTTTTATATTTTTAACAGAGATGGAGTTTTACCATGTTAGCCAGGCTGAGCTAGAACTCACGACCTCAGGTGATCCACCCGCCAAGGCCTTCCAAATTGCTGGGATAACAGGCATGATCTGGCCTGCACTCGGCCCACCACTGTATTTTAAATAAGAATGTACTCTCAGAAAATTGTCATAAATAAATAATGTCAGCGTTGACCCCAGTAAGTCATCTTTATATGAGTTTTCATGATTGTTTCTATATATACATTTTGTAAAACTCTAAACTACTGGTAGATTATATTCATAAATATGTAAAAATAATAATATTTTATTTTTTTCTAACCTGAGCTCTGGGACAAGATTGTTCTTCTTGAACCTCAGCTTCACAATTAAATTAGATGTGTGGCTTTGACAATTACCTAACCATTGTGTGACTCGGTTTCCTCATTTATAAAATAGGGATAATGATAGGCTCCTTCTCATGGGGTCATTTTGAGAATTAAATGACCTAATCCATCAAAAGAACATAGGATAGGGCCTAACACATAGTAAGTACCCAGTAAATGTGATCTATTATTATATAATAGACTTGAGATATGGAAACATATGGTTTACTGACATCAGTTTACAGAAATGCTTTAAACACAGTTTAACATGCATCGGCACATATTGATACTGATATCAACTATTCCTATAACATACCGCTGGGAACCTCAATTTAGCATCACAAATTGGCATTGGTTCCTATTCATATGGTGAGTGCTGATGAAACACAGGAGACAAAGCATTAAGAGCAACTCAAATTTGCTCTTCTAAATAATTGAAAGCTGTTTTATCACCCATCAGAGTAGCAATCTGTCACTCACTTAAGTCAAAATGTCAATTTTTGTTCAAAAACGACGTACAGAATATTGTACAACTTGGTTAGTTTGAAAGAATAGAAAATGTATTGATAATTTCTCAAATAAATTACCATATAATTTTAATTGACTTAAGACTGAGTCAAGAAATGATTTAATTACTCCTATGGGAAATACTGAGAATGTAAATGATTAATGTCAAATGAAGTATACCGAAAGAACAAGACAGAAATATTTTAAAAAATTAACTGTCACTGTGGAGGACTTTTATGTCATATTCAGTCATTCATCATAGAAAATACACCTTTTATATGAAACAATTTCAAATAGCAAGTTTCTTTGTACTGAAAGACCAATCCTAAGAGGTAAGACTAATTTAAATAATTTTATTTTCTTGTTTAAATTAATATATTCCAGATCTCTCTTGAACATGTGTGGTAAGCACTCCTCTCCCACCACCACTGGCAGTCTGTTATCTGCCAAGTATTTTATAACCTAAATTCATCTATAATATAAATGGAATTTTTAATGAATTGAGCACTTTGTCAACACTCAGATTTAATGAACACATATCACTTTAATCCTTTCTTTTTTAAGATTTTTTCCCAGATAATAGGCTAGAATGGCTTTTGAGCTTGTAGAATGCAATCTGTTACAGCAAAGACCTACTTGTGCTGTCTCTTTTTTCCCCAAATTGCACCTAGGCCATAAACTAAACTATAGTACTCAGTTATTATTAATTCTCCACAGAGGAGCTCCATAAACAATGACCTGTTATATCAATGACTTTGCCAATTACAGTCCCAGTAGACACTACAATTGGACACATCATTTTCTGTTCTTCTGACATTTACAACTTCAAATCCCACTTAAAATTTTAGTTACTGGATTCAGTCCTTACAGTCATTAATACTGAATACCTTTATGACTCTCCTGGGCAACAGATCAGATGTTAGGCCCCAGCAGTTGGGCTCCTTTTGTGCACTCCAAGTTTTGGCAACGCCAGGTTTCTCAGAGTCCACAGAAGGACACCCTCCATTTTATACGAACATTGATTCAGGCAGGTGAGGGTGAATGGCTTTGTGGTAGTTATACTGAGAGCTAATGAACAAATGTGTTATAGTCTTAGCTTCTCAGGCTTTCTAAAAGTCTTTTCAAATTGCCTCCTACATAAATTGGTGTTAATTGTGCAAGTCTCTCTTTAAGAGTCACTATGCTTAGACTAAAAGGGAATTTTCAATACTTTGGGGAAACATATTTTACCTATATTAAGAATAATTCTTTGCATACCTATGCTCTAGCTCTGCCTCTCAGCAAAGGAAAATGAGCTGTTCTGCATTTGTTTCTCAGTGCAAAGAGACATTTAATTTCTCAAGCAATGCATGATAACTTAGAGCAATGTGTAGAATGTGAAATGGAAAATGCATGCAACTACAAGATGAGTGGACTGTCTCAGCCAAAGACAATAACCCATCCCTGATGACTCATTTTCCTCTATATAAATTGAGAAATGTGACAAGGATGGGGAATGTTTTGCCCTTACAAGGAAAAAAAAATTACCTGCAAAGATATGCTAATCATATTAGGCTGATGCATCCATTCATACGACATCATCCTCTGTTTTCTGTGTTAGGAAATGCCTTATTATAGCTATTGCACAATAAAGAGAAAGAAATAAAGAATGTTTAATAAACATGTTTTGACTTAACTTTCCTGAAATGGGGCTGGGTTATGAACTCTGTAACTGCAAATTTAAAATCAAATGACAAGAATGTAAATAAAATTAATAATTTTCTCTCTATGTTAACTTTCTATTAATGCTTTTATTAGACTGTTAGATTACTGATAACTAGGAATTACATTAAAAATGAAAGAATTTTTTTTTCCAAATCACAAATTTATGTAATTTTCTCAATATGTATGCACTTTAACCTTTTATCTGTTTTCTTAAAACACTTGCCCTGATAATCAGGGATTAAATACAACATATTCTTCTCTGCTTCTCTCTATTCGTCATCTGCTGCAAGAGTATTCTTTGATATGTACCATAATGCTGATTCGCTTGATTATTTTTTAAATTCCTAGTCTATACTCTAATCAGGTTTTTAAACTGTACTTCTGCATTAACATTATGCATTTGTGCACCAGTGCTGAGCTAATAGGCTAGGATGAGTCAGATCCCCATATATTTTTATGTTTTTTTCCCTTAGATTGTCTTCATTTCAGATTGAAAACTCCCTTTACTTAGCCAATTTTTTAAATGAACTTCATAAATCTCCTCACGTAAAGCACAAGCAGCAGAATTTATTTAAAGTGGAAAAGTTTTTCTCCCAATACTCTTTTGTAGATTTTGCTGTAAAGGGAAATCAGTCTTAAGCAGGCAGGGCTGCTTTGCACTGAAAGAAAATTAAATTCCTGCATCCCTGTGCATACTGCACGCATGGCATGCTTTCCATATGATTTCTACCTACATGATCATCACTCAGCACTGAAAAAGCTCAGGGACAAATGAAGGTCGGGAAGGTATGAGGAGAGCAACAAAAATCAAGATGAACTGAAAATGACTTAATTTCCATACATATTTCATCGTAAGTGCAGGCTCAAAAGAGAAAAGTGCTCACTCATCTCCCTCTTCACCAAAGCCTTCCCTGCAGCCACATTTCAGTTAAGTGAGGGCAGAATAGGCTTTTGCATTAAGTTCAGTTAACTTTTTCAGATCAGTTATCACAAGGAATCCTATCTGCCTGTGGCTCACTTGTCAACTGAAGACACCAAACAATAACAGCAATGGATGAGTAAAAGAACATTTTACAACTATCAGAGCACATTACCAGATTTGTGTCATTTAATTCTTGCAAAGCCCTGACCAAAGATAATTTTAAATAATTGATGAGTAAATGATGCTTCAGGGTTAACTAATTTGAAAAAGTTCAACTATCAATTAATAAATAATAGATTACATGTGTTATTTTCACTACACCACACAGCTTTAAAAGATACCCTTGTATATTTTGGTATGAATAAATATTCCTCCATGAACTGAAGTGTCTTTCATGAAGCTCTGCACTTGTGGGAATTATTTGTTAATGAGCTAACTCCACTAGAAATCTTGTATATTTATATATTTGTGGCATGAATATTATGCATCCCTGATTTGAGTTAGGTTTCCTTTTTGGTCTTTTAAGCACTTTATCTAAGTAAAAAGGAATACATACATACTTACGATAGAAAAATACAGATAAAGAAAAATAAGAAAATTTAAATTTCCATAACCCTACACAGGTTTTTATTGTAGTCATTAATTTTTTTTTCCAAATAATTTTAGACAGGAAAGAATAGCAAAATTAGTACATAGAGAATTATCAACTCACCTTTACCTATTTTCCCTACTCTTATAAAATCTTAAAAATGTTCAATTTTCAAAACAAGAAAACTAATATTGGCACAGTATTGTTAACTAAACAGTAGATCTTATTTCACCAGTTTTTTCACTAATGTTTTTTATTGTTTCAGGTTCTAACCAGGGATCCTATAATGTATTGTTTCATGCCTCACTAGTCTCTTCAAATCTGTGACAGAATCTTAGTCTTTCCTTGTCATTCATGGACTTGACACATTTGAAGAGTATTGAGCAGATGCCTCAGTTTTCGTGTATCTTATGTCTCCTGCTGATCGGGATGAGGTAATGCATTTTTTTCAGGAATGTGACAGAAATAATGTGCCCTTCTCGGTTCATCACATCATGGTGTTGCAGAAAAACTATCTTTCCTTATTGCTGTAAAGTTAACCATGATTCATTGATTAAGGTGGTGTTTACCAGGTTTCTTCACTGTAAAGTTATCATTTTCTGTTTCCAATCAACATAGATGTTGGGAAAGATTATTTTTAAACTATTCAAAAAATGTCATTTAATATCAAATAATACCTTTTTTTTAAATGTTGGCTCTTAAACTTAGCATTCATTAGTGGATTTTGCTTGCAGTGATGACTACTATGGTATTTCTCATTACTTTCTTTTTCTTTTTTTTGAGACAGAATCTTATCCTGTCATCCAAGCTGAAGTACAGTGGTGTGATCTCTGCTCACTGCCTCTGGTGCTCTGGTGATTCTCATGCCTCTGCCTGCCAAGTAGCTGGGGTTATAGCCATGTGCAACCATACCTGGATAACTTTTGTATTTTTAGTAGAGACGGGGTTTCACCTGTGATCTATGAACAGGTTGTCTTACATGTATGTTTTTTAAAGAGGTACTTTGCAAATGTAACTTACGGAAGGAAAGAGCTTGAAATAGGGAGATTGTTCTGAGTTATACAATAGATGAGATCTAATCACAGGAGTCCTTAAAGTGGAAAATAAAAGAAGAAGGATGGATCAGAGGAATACGACCTGAGGACTTGGCCTGTTTTTGCTGGTTTTGAAGACAAAAAAGGGAGTTGAAGCCAAGGAATGGCCTGGCCTCTAGAGGCTCAGAACAGCCCCTGATTGCCAACCAGCAAGAAAACAGGTTAGCAATGGCAAAGAATTGAGTTCTTTCATCAACAACAACAAAAAAGAGCAAAAAAGTAAATTATCACCTAGAGCTATTAGAAAGACATGTGTGATGTAGATACCTTGATTTAGCTAGCTAAGACCTGTGTCAGAATTCTGACTTAAATTATTATAAGATAAAAATTTTGCTTTAAGTTGGTAGGTTTATACTCTTCTGACAGCAATAAAAATATAATAAAACAATCTTTTCTTTTCTTCCCTTAAATTGTTCCAGATTTGGCCACTGGGAGCTCCTTCATTTGAGCTAGGTCTTTTGCTCATCTTGATGGCAGTTGGTAGCACTTTCTTCATTTGAATCAACTATGCAGTCAACCTTATCAGCAGAAGAATCAAATTAAAAGTCTGATAATTTCATATAAATAGAATTTGTGTTAGATTTTCTCCCCACATTCAGAGTAAAACTACGAAGAGATACAATTTACCCAGACACTATAATTTTTAAAAAGTTAATTTGAAATATTGAAGTATGGAGCCATTGGCTCTTTGCCCCAATTTGTAAGAAACTCCTGTGTGTGTGTGTGTGTGTGTGTGTGTGTGTGTGTGTTGCTGTCTTTTCTAAATCTGATACTAATTGGGAAACTGGAGGTAGGCCAGGACTCAGGATATAAAATGATTTAAAGAATGGGTAAGAGGCAGGAAATAAACACATGCCCACGTCTACCTTGCTGTGTTTACAAAGGCTAGAGGTGATGAAATTTTGGGCCAACCCTAAAGCTTACTACATCATTAGAATGGCTATTTTTCTAATAGTGATTAATGCCTAGATTTACATCAGTATATTATTTCTTTAGGATACCACCTTTCAAGTTAAAGAAGTAATATAATGGTATTAAACCATTCTAAGAAATTTATGATTAATATCTAGTCTTTCCTAAAAATTAGGCTTTGCATGAAACAATGTGGTAAGGAGGGTGCAGTGGAGATTTAAATAGGAAGGGGTACCTTGAAGTAGAAAAAATGGGACCTGGAAAACTATGCCAATTTATCTAGTCCTAGGCTGATCAGGATCTCATAGGCCTCCAAACCCTTGGCAAATTCCTCCTTGGTTATTTTGATAAAAACAAATTTCTTAAGGACAGAAACAGCATCCTATTTCACTTTAGTTTCTTAGCTCAGTTCTAGCACATAGTGTATTCTTTCTAATGTATGTTTGTGGAAATAAAAAATGGATTAAAATCAATAATGATTTTAATTAATCTGTAATTTATGTAACAATTCTTTCATGGGCAATATTCTTCACTGAAAAAGCTATGGCCTCAACCACCAGCACCAAGATGATGGAGGAAGCCACCTGCTCCATCAGCCTGCGCCTGATGATGAACCCGGTAAGCATCAACTGTGGACACATGAAATGTCATGTGAGGAACATGGAGAACAGCTCCACCTGTTCTCCAAAGATGAAGGACGGCTCATCTGCTGGTGCCGTGAGCAGGCACTGCAACACAAAGGGCACACCACAGCACTTGTTGAAGACGTATGCCAGGGCTACAAGGAAAAGCTAGAGAAAGCTGTGACAAATTTGAGGCAACTTGAAGACAGATGTAGAGAGCAGAAGCTGTTCGCAGCAATACAAATAACTAAATGAAAGAAAAGATACAGATTCTGAGACCAAAAAATCCAGTCTGACTTTAAGGGTCTCCAGAGTTTCCTACATGAGGAAGAGAAGGATTATCTCTGGAGACTGGAGAAAGAAGAACAACGGACTCTGAGTAGACTGAAGGACCATGAGGCCAGTCTGAGTCTGAAGAGTGATGAACTCAAGAGCCGTATCCTGGAACTGGAGGAAAAATGTCAGGGCTCAGCCCAGAAATTGCTGCAGAATGTGAATGACACTTTGAGCAAGAGTTGGGCCGCGAAGCTGGAAACATCAGAGGCCGTCTCCTTGGAGCTTCATGCTATGTGCAGTGTTTCTGAGCTTTACTTTGATGTGAAGAAAATGTTAAGGAGTCATCAAGTCAGTGTGACTCTGGATTCAGATACAGCTCATCATGAACTAATTCTGTCTGAAGATGGGAGATAAGTGACTCAAGGATACCCCCAGCAGAATCAGGACACTTCTTCCAGGAGATTTAGTGTCTTGCTCTGTCTTGGGTTGTGAAGGTTTCACCTCAGGAAGATGCTACTTTGAAGTGGATGTTGGAGAAGGAACCGGGGTGGGTTTAGAAGTTTCTATGGAAAATGTACAAAGGGGTACTGGCATGAAGCAAGAGCCTCAGTTCGGATTCTGGACCCTCAGGCTGTGCATAAAGAAAGGTTATGCAGCACTTACTTCTCCCCCAACTTCCCTTGAGCTGCATGAGCAGCACCTGGTTGTGGGAATTTTTCTGGACTATGAGGCAGGAGTTGTATCCCTTTACAATGGGACTGCTGGGCTGCCACATCTTCACCTTCCCAAAGGCTTCCTTCTCTGATATTCTCCGGTCCTATTTCCAGGTTTATCATTATTATCCTTTGTTTCTGCCTCCCCTAGATGATTAAGGAAAAAAGTAGAGGCTCCTTCATTTAACCAGCACAAAGAAAATAATGTAAATTATTTAACCAGCACAAAGAAAATAATGTAAATCCCATAAGAGCAAAAATAATAATAATAATAAAAAGAGTAAAGGATTCACATTTGTTTTATAAATGTCAGTATAGTACAAAATTTGTAAAACTTTTACTTTTATTTTTTATTTCTCCTCAAAATATGCTGGTAGGCTAATTTAAAGAGAATTATATATAAATATATATATATATACATGAGTACATTAGCTAGAGTATATATACACATGTGTATATATATATATATAAATATGTATAGTATGTGAATGTGTGCATATATAGTGTGTATATGTATATGTGTATATAGATACTGGATAATGAATCATCTCCCTTGATATTAAGAAAAAGTAGGAAAATAAAAAGAGTCAGTATAAAATTCAACAGGGGAAGAAAATATCTAAGACCTTTTATACTGAGAAAATAAAGTATATGTGAGATGATGATTAATAAAAACTAATAGCATAAACACTACATTAAAAACACTTTATGCCCATTTGATATTAGAGCAATATTCTACATCTGGTCATTTTTGTTTGGCAGTGGGTTAAAGGAGTCTAATTTGAAAACTTCAGTTAAATCTCTAGATCCAATCCTTGATTAATCTTTTAGGATTTCGTTTCACTTAATATCTTTCTCCCTCAATCTTTTTCTTTGTCCCTTTATTTCATTAAGCTATTTTTCTTGTCAATAGATTCCATGGAAGATATCTGAGTAAAATCATCCTGAACAAAATATATTAGCTTTGTTCAGTCTCACACATTTTTAGGAATTTGAATGGAGAAAATTATCACCTTAAAGAAAACATCAGTGCTGAATAATATTTTATCACTGTCAGGATTGTTTTTAGGAGATTATTGAGCCTATATTTTGCCTCTAAAACAATATCACTATTATTTCTATAATGTGGTCCCAAAGCAAAGCATCAAAAATAATTAATGTTTCACCTGAAACTTTGAATTTGCTTAGTCAATAAATACATATATATCTCAGCTTAGGATAGTGGAATCATATGAGTTACTAATATCTATGACTAAAAATTGCTTTCCCTTCTTTGGTATTCATCTTTTTCTTCTATTTTTCCCATTTGTGAATCTTATTGTTTCTTTTATCCATAAAGCAACTAATATATGAAAACCAACTTATGTTTCTGAAAGCTATAACAAATTTGTACAGTGATTTACAAATCCTTCCCCACATGTTAATACTTGGGTCTATTTGTAGCCTACACAACTGTTTAAGATTCCCACTTCCATTTTCTAAAACATAATAACTTACCAGTAAGTTGGCCTCTAAATTTCCAAAGACATGTATTTTCCTACAGCAACTACTTGATGCATTAAACAAAATAAAGCTTTAAGTAAGTATACAATAGATGCAGAGTGCAGATGCATAACTGATCCATATTGAATATCTTTGGAAAGTTTATATTACAAGCAGCAACTAAACCTAGAATTAACTCAAAATCTATGACATTCTTAACTAGGAGTTCAACCTATATTTTAAAACATTAGTGATTAAAAAAAAAAAACTCTCTCCTTGCTAAAATCTCTGTTTATGTTTTTAAAACAATTGACTGGGCCAGGCACAATGACTCATACCTATAATCCCAGCACTTTGGGAAGAAAATAATTAAATGCCCAAGGCGGGCAGACCACAAGATCAGGAGTTCGAGACCAGCCTGGCAAACATGGTGAAATCCCATCTTTACCAAAAAAATACAAAAATTAACCAAGCATAGTGGCATGTACCTGTAATCTCAGCTACTCAGGAAGCTGAGGCAGGAGCATTGCTTGAACCCAGGAGGCAAAGGTTACAGTGAGCTAAGATCACACTACTGCACTCCAGCCTTGGCAACAAAGCAAGACTCTGTCCCAAAATAATTAAATAAATAAAAATAAAAATAAATAAAGCAATCGACTGTTAGAAAAATTCTTCCTTGCATGGACTCAAATTATCTCTCCTGTTAAACAGCTCTTCCTTTAATTTAAAGTTATTGACTTCAGTGATGCTGAAAGGAGTTATATACATAAAAATCATCCAAGAAAATGTTTTAGGCTTCTACCATGCTCTCTACTAAACCAAATGTTGCTTATTCTAAACAGTCCAGATTTCTTATAATTCCTGAAAATTATGCAAAGCAATTTAGTTATATAACTCACAAACCGCTAAGGAGTTAAACATTTCTCAAAATGGTTCTGAATCTGAATTTTTCTACTTCTATCAAAAACTTTTATGCTTGTTCCAGAAATAAATGTAAATATGAAGAGTTCCTCTTAAACCAGAAGAGAACACATTACATAAAGCCTGACATGCAAAGAATACTTCAAGTTTGCCATCCACCTATGTTTCATGTTCTGTATTCCTTTTCTTAATGGTAGAACCCACATATAATTGTCACCTGTGCCCTACTACTGAGGCTTATAAACTAAAATGCTGTAATTGGGCATTTAATTATTTTCCCACATATGCTTCTATGAAGCTCATTACAATTCTTTATATCTACACTACTTTTTAAGAAACTGTATTATTAAACCCAAGAGAAAAACCTAACATTATCATATTAAATTTGTGCTTTTAAGACTTAGTGTAATGCTCATTTTTAATCATTTTTCTAAAACTAAAATATCTATTATCTTCATTGAACTTTTAGAAATTTAGAAATATAAAAACCATGTATTTTATATCTTTTCTAAGGTCACTGATAAAGGTATTGTTACATATAACTAAGCACCTTTATCTCTTTTCATATCGTTTCATTAGTCAACAGTATTAAAGTGTGAATTAACTTGTTATAAATCTACAAAAGTGCTAAAATCTGTCAACTGACTTGATGAAATCAAGAAATGTAATTTTTGTATATATATAGGCACACAATCAAAGAGAATGGATCTAAGTTTTAGTGAAACTTTCTGGTTCTTATTGACTACTTCTTTCTCTTCTATATCTATATAAATTTTACTTGAATAATTTATACTAAAACCCAGCAAACAACAATATCCAATACATTCTTCTATGCTTCATTTCCCTTGGAATTTTCTAGTCCTGTTCTACTTTTTCATAGCTTCTCAAAGATCATCAGCAGACATAATAGCAATCCCATTTTGTCAAGCCTTGAAATTTAACCTTATCCAAAACATCTACGGACTTCCAAACTGGAAGTTTTTGAGAATCACTTCATCCTTGAAACCTATCTCCAAGATTAGAAACCCTAAAGGTGTTCTAACGAGATGCTGGGTTTATGAATCATTTCTCTTAAATCTCTGGCTTCAATGTTCTTCTATCAATGTTAATCTTATGAATAAATCTATCTCTAACAGGACTTAAATCCTCTGTCTCTAGAGAGTTTCTTTATAAAAGTGGAACTCACATATGGATGGATCAAATAGGACAACATTTAATAAACTAAAGTAATAAAAGGAGATTTTTTTTCTTTAATAATTGTTATCAGGCCTACTTTTGGTCTCCTATCCTTTCAAAAATTATCTTTTTTGGATTACTTCCCTATTGTTGTTATCTGCAAATCTTGAGCAAAACTATGATCTGTGGATGCTTTCCACTCAGGAAAAACCCTTTACTTTTGAAGACTGTCAAGATTTGTTTAGTGTAAGCCTAATGCACAAAATTAATACTTGATATACTCTGATGTGGCACATTACAGATCACTAGGACTGATGGGTTCTCATCAAGATTGTAAAGACAAATTCAAGGTATTTATAAAATCTTTTGTTAATCTTGGTTTATGATCATATATCTTCCCAAGGAATATTTGTATTTGTGCATTTAACAAGCAAAGATTTAGAGAATCTGAATCACAATTGTATAAATTTGAATCTGAATAATGAAATATATTCCAAGAGTATTCCCAGCCCCATTGTGACTGAAACTTCTTACATTATCTTGACCTAGCCTAGATTGGTTCAGGAATTACCTCTAGTTATAGAATATATAGGCAATAGAGACTGACATATTTATAATTTTCAAATATACTGTATACTGATACCTTGAACACTATGTATTTATGACAGTAATTCTAAAGAAATATAATAGAGTTTGAAAGGAATAATAGATTTTTAACAAAAATAATAAAAGACATAGTACTACTTCTTTATAAAGTGATATTTAAAAGATTAGAATCACCTATTTACTCTTTAAAAAAAGTTGGAGACCTATTGAGATGAAAAAATATCCAAACTATGTAAATGTAAATTTATTTATCACAGAATAAATAGTCATGTTAATTTCCCTTAGAAAATAATGTTGAGTTTGTCTGCATTTTCTTAACTCCCCAAGGCCAATATAATTCAAGATACCATCATTTCACCTAAATGAGGGTAACTAGTTTTGACTCTCTATCCTTCCTATACCCTAATATATGTTCCATGCTCCCCTGAGCATTTTAAAACTAAACATGGTCCTGGATCAAGATGACAGACTGAGGATATATCTTCACACTATATCTCTCGTGAGATAATAAAGTTATTATAAAGATATAAACAAACAACAATATGTCCCTATCATAAAGGAAATAGAATTAAAGTCATTAAAAGAGAAGAGATTTCACAAATTCTGGTGAAGTACACCTGAGAAAAATAACTAGAATTCTGGTGGGCTGTCAGTTCACCCAGCACACATTCAGGAAAACTACAAATGCAACAACAGAAAGTTAAGAGTGAAGAACAGAGATGAAAAGAGAGGTATTATATCTGAAGGTTTAATTTGAAGGGTGTTCAATCTTTTTGCATCCCTGGGCAACACTGGATGAAGAATTGTCTTGTGCCACACATAAAATACACTAACACTAATGATAGCTGATGAGAAAAAAAAAAAAAAAGGTCCATGCATTCCATGCATAAATCTTACATTGTTTTAAGAAAATTCACTAGTTCATGTTGGGCCACATTCAAAGCCATCCTGGGTCACATGCAGCCCACAGGCCATGGCTTGGACAAGCTTGGAACTTTAAACAGAAAAGAGGCAATGATGCCACTATTCTCCTGGGCCCTGGAGAAAAATGAAAGCCATTTCATTTTTAAATTTCACTGAAGTCTGCTAAAACAATGATTATCATATAAGATGGGAATGCTCCCGGATCATAGAAATATCCCGCCGTGGGTGAAAGTTCCCGAAGACCTGAAAGATCCAGAGGTGTTCCATGTCCAGAAGCGGCTGCTAGAAGACATGTTCAGCAGGGACGGATGTCGAATCCCTTACATCAAGCAGGTGAGCAAGTCCATGCTCAAGCTGAAGACTCTAGAGTCTCCAGACTTCAACGAGGTCATGGTTTACTGCTTCTGTTTGTACCAGCTCTGGACCAAGTGGATGCTCCAGTCCATGGCTGAGTGGCACCGCCAGCGCCAGGAGTGAGGGATGCTCAAACTTGCGGAAGCCATGAATGCCCTCGAACTAGGCCCTTGGATGAAGTGAACCAGTTTCTGGCCAGGATGTATAGATTAGGTTGTGGCCAGAGCTGCAGTGATTTCTCCAGCCTGAAGAGTTAAGGGAAAACCATCTGTTTAGGGGTCTCTGACCTTGGGTCTGAATCTTGTTGTGAATATCTCTTTGATGGTTGCCAATAAAAGGTTTTTCTCCTACTTTTAAAATTAAGAATAAAGTTTTAAATAAGTAGGAAAAAAAAACTGGAATAAACTATATGGAGAAAGCTAGGGCAATTTTAAAAGCCCAGAATAAAGTACTCTAAATTTCTGCACTTAATTGCCTAAGTCAATATCCTGCTTTATCCAAAGTGAAGGCAGTCTGTTGAAAATTCTGTCCACACATACATGAACTACAATGATCCTTTGCTTTTCCTTATATTATATATGGAGGCATGACCAGGAATTGCTAGATATTTCAGGAAAGCTTGCATCATGGAAAGGGATGATCTAAAAAATAAAAGAACATGAACTGGAGGAGATACACATAATTCAACAAATAGAACTTTGAGGAAAATTAGTTTGTAAATTTGATGCTACAAGAAGTACATTTGGGGACCAAGAAAAATCTCTAGCAAAAAAAAAGATAAAGTTGCTAAAATAAAAAAAGAAACTAATCACAAGCATGTTAGAGGATAGGGCTGAAGAAATCTCAATATAAGCATTATGCTATATGCAACAATTGCTTAATATAAGTAATCTCTCTAATAGAAACAATATATTTCTTATATTTTCATATATAAAATATTTTAATTGAGGTACATTAGCTGACTAACAGGAGTTCAAGGATAAAAAAGAACAGAAAATGAAGGTGGGATATAATAGAAGATAATTTACTAAAGTTTAAAAGAGGTGTTGGCCACTTAAAAAAGGATTTGACAAACTATTGAGTAGGATGAATAAAAAATTAGTGACTCGCACCCAGAAATTGTACATTACCAATGATAGAAAGAAGATTTATAAAGGAGTCTAGAGAGAAAAGAAAAAAAAATACATTGCAAATAGACCATCTCTGTCAGAAGAAAGCTATACCTTTAAAAATCAGAGGGAAAATAGTAGATAACCCACAGTATATTAGAAATCTAAACTGAGAAGAAACTAAGGACTGTTTCTAACTGCAAAGTCTCCAGAAATTTATCTTACACACCTATCTTCTGATATCACTGAAGATATACTTTCGTATAATGAAGGTTATAAAGAAAAAGACAATGGAGGACCCAATGTACAAATCCCAACAGGGGAAACGCAGAATGACTACCGGTCTGCAGGCATCTAAAACAATCTGTCCAGTTTGGGGCAGAAGGATAAAATATTCCATAAGAAATCTTTGAGAAAAGCTGTTATTTACATATATATATATATATATATATATAAAACTTAGATAATATTATTTGAGAAACTTGAAGGACATAAAATATTGTAATAAAGAAAAAATATAGCAAATACTTTAATAGAAAGTACTTTACTAGGTGCTAGGCACAGTTATAAGCATTTTGTGCACATTAACTTATTTACTCATCACAATAATCCCATGAAAAATGTACTGTTAGTATCACTGTTTTTTTAAGATTAGGAAAGTGAATTTACACAACTAAGAAGCAGGGAAGCTTGGATTTTAAATCAGTCAGTTTGACTCTGAGAACGCTAAAGAAACACTGAATAAGAAGAAATAGGAACAAAGATAAATTAAAATGATAAAGGCAGAAAGAAATACTTTCACAGTACACTACTTCCTCCTGCAATAAACAATATTTAAATGGTTGCAGTATATAAACATCATTGATCCTTATAATTATTTAAACGGACATTTATTCTTACTCCTAACATTGCCATAGGGTGAAGGGAATTCTCATTTGACTTTTTTAGAGGAAAACTAATGAAGAAACACTACAAGATTTACTCTAAGATTCTTCACCGCTCTGTAACTTACCTGCTGGGTGATTCTAATTGCAAATGCTTATCCCAGCGTTTTTTTCTTTCTCTCATTCCCTCATCTTTCTGCTTTCTAAGATGGTACATCTCGGTCTGCTCTTTCTCTCTCTCCATGCAATTTTCTCATGTTGAAGCAGTCTGTTCTTTCAAGGAAGGTCTGCCATTGCTCTGGTCAGTCTGTGCTGACTTAATTAGTATTAGCCTCCTATTTTCCAGTTCAGCTTTTATTACCAGTAAAACAGGCATTTAGTGTTCCTCTCTTTCTTCCTCTCTCTCTCTCCTCCCACCTCCATCCCCCTTTCTTTCATTTGATCCCAGGCTCAGAAGAGTTATAAAATCATTTAGAATCACTATGCTATATGTAAAAATGTAATATAAGAGTACTGTCAAATGAACTAAATATGACCTGAGAAGGACTCCATACATCTATATTTGAGTTCTTGTGGACCAACTGTAGTCTAGGTTAATAGACAGACAAGATTGAAAACCTATATTAGGAGTATACATCTGTAATGATAGTTGTGTGTTGACCAATCCCAAAGGAAATAGTACAACCACTCATAGATTTCTGAGTGTTCAAACTGAGTTCAAATAAGGCAAACGCCAACCTGTAACCAATCCAGCGGTTTCTGTACCTCACTTCTGATTCCTATACATCCATTTACTTTTTTTATCTATAAATTTATTCTGACGACAAGGCACCCCTGAAGTCTCTCTGAATCTGCTGTGATTTTGGAAGTGGTCCAATTTGTGAATCATTTTTTTCTTTTGTTTGTTGTTGTTGTTGTTGTTTGTGTGTGTGTGTGTGTGTGTGTGTGTGTGTGTTTGCTCAATTAAACTCTAATTTATGTGAAGTTATTTTTTAACAGATCAAATGTGGAATTCAAATATAAAAATAAAGGTAAAATATAAATATGCAAGTGTGAAATGTGGAAAAGTAAAAGTGAAGAAGTACAGGTATCGGAAAGGATAGAGTGATAATGTTCTTATTACAGAAAGTAGGGAGTCTAAATACACAGTGTTTTAACAGTACCTATATAGATAATGACAACAAGTACACAGATAAGTTTTAAACTATAATCTTCTTTTCTGATCTATTTAAAGTCCTACTTTTAAAAGTACTTTGTACATCCAAATTCTGAGTCTTGCAGAGTTCCTGAATCAGCCTGATTCTGCACTGTCCCTGGGGCTGACATAATTGCAATTTGCTCAGTCTGCCAAGTTACCACTCAATCTTATGCTTTCCAGCTTTCCAAAACATATTGTTCACTTATTCTCTGAGGTTCTCTTTGCCTTCCTAGTCTCATGCCTTTATGAAAATTCTTGCTGCTGTCATTTTCATGGTATCTCAAAGATCATGGAGGTAAACAAGTATACTTGGTCTGCCAT
The DNA here is from genome assembly GCA_004027715.1 of Plecturocebus donacophilus. Classification (NCBI taxonomy): domain Eukaryota; kingdom Metazoa; phylum Chordata; class Mammalia; order Primates; family Pitheciidae; genus Plecturocebus; species Plecturocebus donacophilus. The sequence continues at coordinate 103,854 of PVKP010000757.1, forward strand.
GTTCAATTTGAAGTGCTACCATTCGTTTCAACAGTCTATACTTGCAGTTTAGAAGCTGTCTCTGCTATAAAATATAATTATACCATTTCTCTAATTCCTTTTCTATACAACTTTGATTTTCTAATCCATCATTCCAACCACTGTCTTATCAAAACTCCTTAGCTTTTATAGTCTCTTAGTAACTCTCCAGCTTAAACACCAATATTTTCTTTTTGCTCATACCTAAGCTGTGATGTAGTTATTACAAAGAAAATGATATTTCCCAGAGTCTGGTAAGGGTAGCAGGGGGCAAGTGAGGGTAGAGATGGTTAATGTGTACAAAAATGTAGTTATGTAGAATAAGTAAGATCTAGCATCTGATAGCACAACAGGTTGACTACAGTCAATAATAATTTATTCTACATTTCAAAATAAGCAAGAGTGAAATTTGAATGTTCCTAACACAAAGAAATGATAAATACTTGAGGTGATTGATACTCAAATTACCTTGATGTGATTAATACACATTGCACCCCATATCAAAACATCACATGTACCCCAAAAATATATATATATACCTACTATGTACCTATAAAGTTGAAAAATAAGCAACTAAAAAAATAAAAACAAATGAACAAATACATTAACATAACTAGCTCAATAATGTTATAATTTTATCATCAGAAACTTCAGCTAGTTTTACAATACTGACCAATGTGTGTAATTAATCTTTTCAATATTTTTCATTTCCAGTCAAAAAATACTTCAAATCTACACTAGAAGTATGTCTTACTCTTCCCTCAGGTTCTCTTTGCCTTTCTAGACTTATCCCTTTATGAAAATTATTTCTACTGTCATTTTCATATCTCAAAGCTAATAGAGGTAAACAAGTATATATGGTCTGCCACGTTCAATTTGGAATGTTGCCATTGTAATCTCTTGGCTAAACTCCCATAGCTTCAAATCTTACATTTCCCTCTACTTTCCTTCATTTTGAGGGTTTTTTTTGTTTGTTTTTTGTTTTTTTGAGATAGAGTCTTGCTTTGTCACCAAGGCTGGAGTACAGTGGCACAACAACGGCTCACAGCAACCTCTATCTCCCAGGTTCAAGGAATTCTCCAGCTTCAGCCTCCCAAGTAGCTGGGATTGCAGGCGCCTGCCAACATGCCTGGCTAATTTAGTAGTAGTAGTAGTAGTAGTAGTAGTAGTAGTAGTAGTAGTAGTAGTAGTAGTAGTAGTAGTAGTAGTAGTAGAGACAGAGTTTTGTCACGTTGGCTATGCTGGTTTCGAACTCCTGACCTCACGTGATCCACCCACCTTGACCTCCCAAAGTGCTAGGATTACAAGTGTGAGCCACCACGCCAGGCCATTTACCTCTTTCTTAATAGACAATCTGTGTAACTTTACGGAGAAAATAAAAGTCAAGAAAAATTCCAAGTTCTCAAAACTAAGCAGTTAAAGCTACCATTCCCTGACTTACCTCTTAATTATTGCCTTGTGATATTCCCAGATATAATTGATGCTTTCAGTCCTGATTGTATTTGATCTTTCAGCAGCGAATAGTAAAGGTAGGCTTTATTTAGTTCTTGGAAGGCTCATAGCCCTTGCTTTCAGTGAAACACCATATTAGATTTCTTCCGTCCAGCTTCTCCAATTTCTCTCTAATTTGTCAGCCTCTCTTTCTCTTCCTGGCTAATAAATGTTAGAATATTTTAAGGTTTCTTTTTTAGGATATCTACATTCCTGACTTTCTATTCACTCCCACCATCATCTTATCCATTTCCTTGACTTCATACTCAAATCTCAACTTCTATAAAAGTGCTCTTCAACTCCAGACCCATTTATGGAGCTGTCCCGTTACCTGGCTCACATGCTACTTCCAGGGCACCATGTCTTACCCAGACTCTTTCTTCTATTTCATGCTCTGAATTGCTACAGGCTTTCTCCACTCTATTCTCCACAAAGCTGCTAAAGGGATCTTTCAATTCAATTCTGCTCATGTTGCCTAGTGCAGAAAAGCCCCAATGACTTCTCTTTGTCTCTAAATTGAAGTCCAGAGTCCTAAAATGGTTTTTCAGATCCTTTTTGATCTAGTCTCAGGTGTTGATTCTAGTATTATGCTTTACTACCATCGTTTGGATTCTCTTTTTGCCAGTCATCCTGTATTTCTTTCATCTCAAAGTCACATTCAATATTTTAAACTCGATGTGGTGTATGCTAAGTGTTGCCCAGACGCCAATCCAGGAATGAAGGACTTATTATTCCAGCTTCTGCGATTGCCAACAAGAGACATATCTCAACTGTCAGCTCCCTTCAGGGATTGTGTAAGGAAGGAGAATTGCCTCACCCAAAGCTTCTGCTGCAATGGCATCACAGCTTGATTTCTCTTTCTGCTCCCTCCTGTTTCTGTCTCTTTCCTTTAACAAATGTTAATGCCAAACACTTCCTAATTAACTGTTTCATGCATAGTCCATTTCTCAGAGATGCAAAATGTGACACATAATGTCATCTCTACTTGGAACATTCTATTCCCTTATTGTCTTTACCAAGTTCTCACTGTATGTGTCATTTTTTTCTATGAAGGTATTCTTTGATTTCTCCGATTAGGATATTGTTTGCTTATTTTGCAGTGTATAGCACTTGATGTTATCTTGGAACAAAAATAACATAAACAGATCATGTTACATTTGTTAAGCATTTTATTATTTTGTCGGAAACCTTAAGCTTATGATCTTCTATTTAATTGAGTATTCTACTATTCCCATTCATTCACTTACAGATGCTCAGCAAATGGACAGGCTTTTACAGAGTAGAACAAAGCCATTCTATTTGGGATGATGTGTTCTTTTGTGAGTGACATCCCTTTGTTAAGCTGTTCAACTACTGTATCAATGGTTTACAGTGGAGAGTTTTCTGTAGTCCCTTTATCAGTCCCTTTTCAGTCACCTGGTTGGCCACTTTGAACTTTATCCAGATAACGATTTCGAAAACACAGACCTACAGACTATAAGCTTTGGAATAATGATGCCTAGCTATCATTCTTTCAGTTTGGCAAAAAATTCAATTTGCATCAACATACTAATTTTTGTTAGTAGAACTCTGTGTAGCTTAAGAATTGATAACAAGTTTTGATTAAATAAAAAACAAGCCAAAGTGGTGAAACCCTGTCTCTAGTAAAAATCCAAAAATTAGCTGAACATGGTGGCAGGTGCTTATAATCTCAGTTACTCTGGAGACTGAGGCAGGAGAATCACTTGAACCTGGGAGGCAGAGAGTACAGTGAGGCGAGATAGCACCATTGCACTCCAGCCCAGGTAACAGATCGAGATTCCATCTCAAAAAAAAAAAAAAAAAACAAATTAACTTCAATGTTTACTCATGGCAGTATTGAACATACCTCATTTGTGTAAATTTAATATTAGATAGATGTGTTCTGAAAATCATTAAGCCATTTCCCACATGAGAAGTTTCTTGCTGGTTGCATTTTTTCTCACTGAATATGTTTCATTCATCTTAATCAATGCTCTTGCCTTTTAATCTGTACACCTTAAACTACAAAGTCCTCTGTCCTTCTCTCTTGAAGAGAGTGCTCTTTACGCTTTGCCTTTTTACTGGAAGTTTAATTCTAGTCTCAGATATGCATACCTGCTGCCAATTAAGCTTTTCTGCTAAAGAAAAGTGACACTTCTGCACATTTTCTACCCTTGAGTAATACTAAAGACTGAAGCAGTATTGTATTAGACTTTTTCCTTTAAGTGATCTAATACTTAGACAGGACTTCCTAAAACTCTAGTTGCCATATACACAAAGAGCATTGTATAAAAATGTATTCCCTTTGGAGAAAGCCCAAGGAGTCCATACTTCTTTCCCTATTCTCTAATTATAAATATAAAAACTAAGGCCTAGAATAGTTAACTTCACCTAACCAAAGTCATAAAAATAACTTTTAAATAATTTTGATTATATACAATATGACCATGCATTTAAAACATCTCTTAACTCTTCTAATATTTTTTTCATCCTTTAAAGTAAGAAAACCTTGATTCTATATGGCTTAGGTAAATTGTCCAGTAAATTGTCCCCAAAATATTGGACGGTAGACACAGGATTTAAAACTAGGTTTTTCTGGCCAGAAAACAAATGAGAAATGGAAGAATGGGTGATATTCTTTGTTCTGTTATGATCTAGATTTGTGACCATTGGCAATACTCCTAACAACTCTGAACTTCAGTTTAGTCATTAAGAAAACATAGGAGATGAAAATAATCTCTAAAATCTACTTAAGCTTCAAAATGTGTGATTCTTTTTTCAATGAGACTTCTTACATGTATGACTATTAAAATATATGCATAAGTATATCTATTGCTTTATATTTTGTGGTTATACTTGCTTATTAATATTTACTGGCTTGTACAAATATGCTCATTTAATCATCTCATAATATTAAGTGATACCACTAACATGTATCTGACTGGGCATCACTCTTTTTTAGCCCAGATTATTATTACATTTAGGCTTCAATTCTTTTTAAGCTTAGGTTGCTGCTAAGTGAAATTGTGAAATTGTCTTTCCACTTAGAAATTACTTCTTGAACATTTTCACTTAAATATTAATATTTAAATACTTCCAAAGCTATAAACATAAAATATGATTTAAATATTTGAGTAATCATTTCAAGGTGCTACAAAGGATCATGATGATGAAACATTCACACTCTAGTTCTGCTTACATTAAGTAAAAAAGGAACAGTGGTCAAGTGCCCTGGGTTAAAAGTCATATTTAGTCAATTAGATCATACACAAAATTTAACATGATTAATCCATAAAAGTATCATTTTTGCACAAAGAAAGATGATCTCCAAGTTGAGTGTAAAGTTTCATAAATGCACATAATTATTCATAGTTATTTTTTGTAAATGGAATGTACTTTTTCCATCTACATTTTAAGTCGTTGCTTAACTAAATCAAATAATTTGCTGCTATCCTACTACTGATTGCTAGTAGATCCAAAAGATTGGTAGACACACTCTCATATTGCAGGAGGCGATGGAATAAGAAGTTCCTCATTATTTCCAAGGAAGTGATTGCGGTGATAGTCTCTGAAAGATTTCCAAATTTGAATATTGGCTGTATATTGCTTCAAGCAGGCATACTTTGAAATGGAAGAAATAAAAATCCCTTTAAGACAGAAAAGTGCATTTTCTGATATCTTCTCTTGTAGACATCTTACATAATTGTGATTGTTATAATTTAGCAATTACAGAACTTTTAAAATGGATTGTGCTTAAGCCAAGAACTATTATTACTACCATATTCAGAATTAAGAATCAAGCACAAAAATTTCATCAGTAAGACTCTCAGCCACTCTACCTTCTGTTAACCTGCACTAGACGATGAAAAGGTCAAGCACAACAACTACACATACTGAATAGCTGTTTAACACAGCAAGAGACACTATTATAGTCTGGATACCAAGACTGCAACCTGAAAATTCTGAGCCATGGGCAGTTGTGGAAGTGAACCTTTCCAGATTTAATTAAATTTATACATGAAAATACTATGGATAATGCATCACACACCATGACAATTACCACTGGATTTTTGTACGTGGATGACAGTGGAAAACTATCATTCAGAAAAAGATACTGAATTCAGAAGGCAACACTGTAGAACAAGTTGTTACTGAATAAAAATTGAAGAGCATTTTGCCATTTGCTGAATGCCTTTTGCCAGGATGGGAATAGATGGTGGTTAAAGTGGCTTTTTTAAAAAAATGCAAGTACATGTTTTTCAATGCTTTTTACGCAATTCAGCATTGGACATATATATTATGGGACTTTTGATAATAATGAAATTTTAATGCATATTTAACAACTTCTTTCTTTAGGCCCTTGTGATAGGGAAGGCTACTACTGGCTTACTATTTATAACTTTTATGGAAGTGCTTTTAAAAGGAGTAATTATAAATAACCAACAATAGCTCCTGGTTACAATTAGTTTTCAGTTTAAAAGTGCAGCAAAGTGTAATTCCCTATAATAATATACAGTAAGTCCTCACTTAAGTCATTGATAGGTTCTTGGAAATTACAAATTTAAGAGAAATTATGTATGACAAAATTACTTTTTGTCATACATTCATATTCATTCAATACTCATTATATCACTTTTCTAATGAATACTGAATAAAATGATGTTGAATAATATGATGTTATTCAAGAACCTACGGTACAGTGTTTCACTTAAAGTACAGTTTTCAAGACTATATTGACATTAAATATATACGGACCACTGCAATGAGGTCTTACAGTAGGGGAGAGAGATTGGTTTCAGCTCTGAATACAGTGCAGGCAAGTGAAAATTAATAGCCAAGTGGCAGTGTGGAGGTCACAGGATGGAAAATTGGTGAGAGGAAACAGTCAAGGGTAAGGAAGATTTTGGCTAACCAACCTAACAGGGTTCTTGCTGAAAACAGCCCAGCGTTCTCATACATCACCTGGGGGATAATGGAGGATAAGAACCTGATCAGAGTAATCAAAGATGATGAGATATCAAGGATGGGGGTTCTACCTAAACTGAGTTAAAGGTTGTTTACTAAAACTGGATTTTACAAGCAAGCATACAGATCAACCTTGGAATAGGGTCAGAATCCTGACTAAAGTTTGGTCAAACAAAAATCGTTACTTTTTTCAGAACTTTGATAAAATGGCTGAGTAGAACAGAATGGTACAAGTTTACTTATATGCTGTTAAAACTCCTTTGAATTTTCAACACTTTAAAATTACATTTTATTTATAAAAATAAATTATAAATTTGATTTTTTTAAATTTTTCATTTATCTAGCTTTTGTCTTAGCAAGCCAGTATTTAAAGCAATATTTGAAAATAGTATAGCATAGTCCTTGAGGTTTCCGGGTCTGTGAGTAGATAACTATTCAGTTCTTGACTCTGCTATCTAAGTGCTGGATGACCAAGTCACCTCACTTCTGTAAGCTTTTGTTTCATCTTGTGTCTATTTAAATAGTAATGTATGTAAAATATTTAGAGGAGTTTTCAGTCCATAATAAGAGCTCAATATGTGTTAGTTATTTTACTCTTGAAATAAAACACAAATGTTATACTTCTTTAGTCTATAATTTTGTTTCTCCATTCAGTTATACAGAGAACACACAAAATTATAATATGGCTGTATAAAGTTAAAGGCCTTCTACATGAATTTAACTTTGAATACGGCTTTGAAAATATGTTTTCTGAAAATAACAAAAAATAGCATGAAAAGATTAAGAATTAGGTGCCCTTACAAAAGGAGGAACAGACACTTCTCAAAAAAAAGACATCTATGCAACCAACAAACATATGAAAAAAAGCTCAACATCACTGACCATTAGAGAAATGCAAATCAAATAACCATCTCACGCCAGTCGGAATGGCGATTATTAAAACTTCAATAACCAACAAATGCTGGCAAGGTTGTGGAGAAATAGAAACGCTTTTGCATTGTTGGTGGAAATGTAAATTAGTGCAACCATTGTGGAAGATGGTTTGATGATTCCTTGAAGATCTAGAATAAGAAATACTATTTGACCCAGCAATCCCATTATTGGGTATATACCCAAAGGATTATAAATCATTCTCTTGTAAAGATGAATGCTTGCATATACTCATTGCAGCACTATTCACAATAGCAAAGATGTGGAATCAACCCAAATGCCCATCAGTGATAGACTGGATAAAGAAAATGTGGCACAAATACATCTTGGAATGCTATGTAGCCAAAAAAAGGAACAGGATCATGTTCTTTGCAGGGACATGGTAGGAGCTGGAAGCTATCATCCTTAGCAAACTAACACAGAAACAGAAAACCAAGCACCTCATGTTCTTACTTGTAAGTGGGAGATAAACAATGAGAACACATGGACACAGGAAGGGGGACAACACACACTGGGGCCTGCTGAGGGGACAGGGGGAGGGAGGGCATCAGGAAAAATAGCTAATGCATGTTGGGCATAATACCTATGTGATGAGTTGATAGATGCAGCAAACCACCATGGCTCACACTTACCGATGTAACAATCCTGCACATCCAGCGCTTGTGAATTAGATGCCCTTAGTGAGAAGGTTTCTTATACAAGATTTAATTCTTTGAAAGAAAGTCATTATGAAAAAGAAAAGAAACCGTTTTGTTGAGCTTAAGTGTAAACAATGTATGGTTTGTAACAAGGTCAAGTTTTCTCTTAAAGAAAAAACATAGGCAATAAATTCTATAGTTTATTGAAAAGATAAGGGACTTGACAGAAAAGGGTGTTATACCTTTCATATAAGTAACAGTTGTTTTATTATAAGCTTATTGTGTTATACTTAATATGAGTATCAAAGACATGACCTGACTGCAAAGACTAGAAAAGCTTTAAAAACATGGTATCAGGGCTAGATAGGAGTAGACAGCTGATCAAGCTTTCGCTGCTTAATTTTTACGCTAGAAATGCTATTTAGATATAGACTTAGAGACTGTATCTTGAAATAGAGATTTAATATAAAGCTAGTCAACAAATTAAAACTAAATTTAGTAATCAATAATTCTAGAAGGATGGCAAATGAATTGTTTTATCTCCAACTGAGAGATAGGTCAAGTAAAAGAAATTAAAATTAAAGACAAAATCAACTCAGTTCCCATAGACAAAGCAGTTAAATTTTTGGTTACTTCTTTGGTTGTGCTTCCTTCTCACTTTTCAAATCATGACACTAGGATCCTCTTTGAACACTAAAAACACAGTGTCATCATTGTTGTCAAAGTTGCTTTCTTCATTTCTTTACCATTTGTCAGTTTATTGATGAAAGCCTTTAGATTTTGTGTTCCTGCTGAATCATAAATACAAATGATGGGCTTAGACTTTTCACAGGTAGACTCATTGAATAAACATTTTTTTTTTATCTACTATGAAAAGAAAGCCTTTGCCCTTGCTGACTTATATTTAGTCCAATAAGACATCTTGATTGTAGGCAGTCTGCTTAAGCAAAACAAGCCCATGATCAAGATCAAAGGTAAACTGGATGCATAAAAGTTAACACACAAAAGTTCAGCAAATGATTTTGAATCTATAAATTCCTGAGTATATATAGTAGAATTCTGCTGTAATATCTGTCATTCTATTGATCACCATGTTAATTTGAAAGAAAATATTATCTTAGATGGTTTGCATTGATAAATAATTTGTCATAAACAAGGATAAGATTTAATTTATTGCACCACTTAATATGTTAACTGGCCACTTCAATCTGAGAACTATGTTGTTTCATTACATATGGAAGCTGGTTTTGATTGCTGACATTTAAAATTTTCATTTTATACTTTCTTTTTGGTGAATATTGGATTGAAAGTGACCAACTCCCATCTCATTTACATAATGTGAATTTTTGTAGACACTGAAATCTGTCTTAATAACCTATAAAAAATATAATATTTCATGCCTGAGGACAGTTATCCCGATGTCTCTGAACATGCAGTGCCCTCTAACTTTCAAAAGCAGAGGTTATCCAGTCAAGTTCACTTCGCTACCATTCTTGATATGGTCTAGACACCAATCCTTCTGCTCTCACAATTAGTAGTTAAGCCCTTTGGTGGTCAGTATACATCACCATTTACCCAGATTGTGTAAACAGGAAGGAGTGAACCCTTTATTTAAACAACATATTAGCAAGAGGCTGAGGTCAGGTTCTACACAGAAGGAAGAATAAATGGCTGTGGAAGTCACAGTAAACTTTGGCTATTAACATTTTTTAAAGAAAAACAATAGTCACACTAATCTGTAAAAAAAAAAAAAAAATTATAGTCTTTAAAAAGTTTCTAGAAAATCCCATTCCATCTATTTGTCACTCGACTTTGATCCTAGGGATTCTTCTCTCACTTTTTCTTTCTGACAGAAATCTTCTTGGAAAGGAATTAAATTAGACACCACTTATGTATAATTATCACTAATTTCTCTAATGGGATATTTTCATCTCTCATGGGCTTTAGAAACTCAAGTATGTATCTATGTCTTCAGCCTCTGCCTAAATAAGCATGTGGGTAATGAGTCCCATAAATTTCTCTTTGCTTCCATGAGAATTGGTCTCAAATCTAATAACCCATATTATTGTAATCATATTTTAAGGTATTCTTAAAGTATCTTTGAAGTAGTTATGCCTCTTTTCCTCTTATTGCTCTCTTTACTCAGTTGCAAAGGTAAAAAATATAGGACTTTGCAATTATTACTCACTCTTCCCTCATTATAAATAATATTATCCTCTCTGATACACAGAAAAAAACTCAGCAAGTAAAACTTTGATTTAGTTATTTTACTATTAATAACCTTTCATGACAAGAAGATTAACTTTTGACAGGTAGTCAATTTTTTACTTATTTATAAGTTATCTTTCTATTCACACTGAAAATTATTAGATCACAGTTTTGTTAAACAGAACTAAAGAAATGTGTCATATTGCTTACCTTAATCAGCGTTTCTTGTTGAGGTATTTACCCTCAGCCATAACGGCAAACAAGTAAAAACAACAAGAAAAGTTTTAAGCTTCCACTAAGAAAAATCGGGTTGTATACAAAGAGATAAAAACCAGCCTAGGATGCAGCTTTTCATTTGCACCACAAGATTCTGTGAAATAATGTAAAATTCACAACTTGCCATGAAAATGGAATTTTGAACCTAGAGTACTGTACCTATTCAAGCAAGAGAATCTAATAAAGATATTTTAATCATACAAAGACACAGACTCTTGCATGCCTGTGTTTCTTAATCCACATTGGTTTAATTTTCCTCCCCAGGGAATTGCTTTCTCTATATGGCTTACATTTTATGCTTTCACATAACTTTCATTTGCAACATGCCATGGCTTTTCCAATGATTCTGGCCTCACCTTTTCATCATTTATAGCTCCAAGTATCAATATCAGCTCAATTGGTCTCTGTGTATGTTGGTCCAAATATCTATAGTAAAAGAAACTATTTGATTCAGCCTAGATCCCATGATTATCTTTGATTCCATCGTTAAGGCATAAAGACACCTAGTACCAATATGCCCGTTTGAGCTATAGAAAATAAGAGAGTGAGGGAGGGGCATATTATTTTGGAAGAGGGTAAAGGCAACGATGAAAATGTATAGTAGGTCCAACCAACTGACAACTTTACATGGCAGCTTGGTTATAAAAAATAAAATAAAAATAAACTATATACTTTGACATTAAATATGACTGCATTTGCTTGATTACTTATTTCTAAAAATGTTCCTAATTGCTAATGTTAAATGATAAAAATGTCTAACTCTAAGCATTGCTCTGAAGAATTATAAAATATGTGATATGCCCAGTCTCATATCTAAAATATAATACTTAAATAATGGTAGATTTCTTTCCATGCATCAATCAACCAGTTAATTTAAGCCCAAAGAAAAATCATTCATTCCTGCATACATTATTTAAGTGATTAAGAAAAACAAGTTTATGATGAAGAGGGCTATGTCTTTGGAGGTAAAATACATTAAAGTCAACATTCACAAAGGATTTTCCACCATTAATCCAGGAGGAGTTCAGTATCTTATGAACTGAGGAAGAAGGAGAGAAAGAGACACATACACATATACAAATACATATGGATTTATATATATTTATTCCATAGCTTTTAAAGCCTTCTCTAAGCTTGCCTGCATTGGTCTACTTTCTTTTCTCACTGAAAAACAGTATGTTTCTTCCACCTTTTGATTCCATTAACAGACAAAGCTACATTCAACTTACATGCACATGTTCTTTATCTTCTACAAGTGAGCATGGGCCATTTTTAAAAATTATCCAAACAGTATTTATGCTGTGTTGTCACCCCAAATTAAAACTTCTTAATAAAATATTCTGAATAATAAAGATTGTACTTTTACCTTTCTATGAACTTCCACTGTATTCAATTACCATAGGATTTAATATTTTGTCTTCTTAATCTAGTTACTTTTCACACATTACTTTGGTTTTCCCAACTGTAAAGAACAATGCATAGTACCTAAATTGTATACTACATAGTTCCTAGTTTAATGTAAGTTATACCACAGGTATTCAATTCAATTCTACTGATTATTCTGTACTTCCCTTACTTTTGAAACAAATTTTTTGTTACGTAACACTGGATACGTTTCTGATAGTAATAATATATAATACTTTATATAAAATTTATTTTATAATATAAAAAAATCAGGCCATTATTCTTATAATAGCTATATGACCTAGAAATTTTATATATTGTTGATTCCTATTCTGCAATAACCATAGAAATCTGACTTAGATGAAAACGCCTTCAAGACTTAATAGTCCAAAATAGTTCATGGCTTTTTACATATTATATCCAGCTAATCACTTTGCTTGGTTATTTTTACAACAGACCTAAAATTATTCAGAGATAATAATTCATAGAGTTTACTTAATTAAAAATTATTTTTCTTGTTGATGATAAATAAGGGTAATATGTTAACAAAAAGAAATAACTATATTAATGTTGGAACCAGAAGAAATAAGTCTTGAATAACATCCTGTTACTCTGTTAAGTCAGAAGAGCAATTTCAAGAATTTGAATATACAGCACACCCAATAGTAGCATTATTTCAAATAAATTACAATACAATCCTTAAAAATTTGTAATCATGCTCAATAATAAATAATAATCTGTAGGGCAATTATAAATGGAGGTGAAATATAGAGTAGTATTTTAACAGAAACAACTCCCTAGGCTAATCTACGCTGATTGCTTTTGCCTGTACAGTTGGTTTCTGCTGATCATGGCATAAACTCCAACTCTACTCCCCAATCTGTGAACCTCAGTGGACTTCTCTATTTACACTGCTTCTAAGTAAACACTAAAAAGGAAAACTCTTCATTCAACCAACATCACAATGTATAGCATGAGAACCTTCTATTGAGAGAAACCAAAACAAACTATTGAGAGAAACCCTTTACCATTTCATGTAATTAAAGGCATTGCAATAACAGAGTTTAGTCCTGTATCATATAAGTCTTTTCATAACTATATTTATTAGGTGATAGAACTAACAAAACCAATATTAATAAACCCAAAGAAAAGTAAGAATTTGAATTTTCAAATTACGGTTTCAGGTACATCTTTTAAAATTTGAAACTAGGCATCTAGATTATTGATCATTAATAAATGAAGAATTATTTGTATAATATCATAGGAATGTTATATTAAACGTGGGTGTCTTATTGTTTTATGGTTTATTGCAATTCTTGTTAGAGCCTTAAACAGAAGAAAATTAAAGAGGAAAAAAGTCAAAAATATCTTTGTTCTTAAAGTACTGCAATTCTGCTAAAATAAATCAACATTGTAACTATTACTTCTGAGCAGCACAGGAAACTTTAATTTTAAAATAGCCATTTTTGTATATATAAGTATACAACTTTATAACACTTAATTTTTGTTCTTTGGTAGGCAGAGTTGAAACATTTCTTCACTATCTATATCATATATACGTCATATATATTTTATACACAATATGTTTGATCCTTTTGAAAGCAAACTTTCACTCTTTTCACTAGTTAACCATCAAGGTGATTGTATTCACAACTAAAACTGGGTACTGAACACAAGGGAAGGTGATCCGAAAGGTGAGAAAACTCCCAAACTGTAGTTCCAGATATCAATTTTTTTAATAAAGTTATTTTACAGCTCAACTTTCTTTTCCTTTTTAACATTTCTTCTACCCATCACTGTCAAATCATGTCAAATCTGTTTATATATCTAGAATTAAGACACTATCTTACTTATTACAATCACAGTAAGGCTTACCACATAGATTTTGTATTTAAAAAATTATTCTGTGAACACTGAATGAATGACTTGCACTTTAACAATGGAAAACTCTTTTTGTTTGTTTTATGTTTGTTTGTTTGTTTATTGTACTTTGGGCTCTGGGGTACATGTGCACATCCTGCATCCTGCGGTATTGTTACATAGGTACAGACATGCTGTGGTAGTTTACTGTATCCATCCCCTCCGCCCCCTTCCCTACCCCGTCACCTGCATCAGGCATTTCTCCTGGCATTATCCCTCCCCATCCTCCCCCCAACCCCGCTCTCTCTCCCCTCCTCTTCCCTCTACCCCTCCACCTAACCCATTGAGTGTTGTTCCTTTCCCTGCACCCACGTGTTCTCATTGTTCATCGCCCGCCTGTGAGTGAAAACATGCGGTGTTTGGTTTTCTGTTTTTGTGTCAGTTTGCTGAGAATGACGGTTTCTAGATTCATCCATGGAAATACTCTTTATTAATTATGTGTGGCTAGCAAACTGCTTGTTATTCTAGTAATTACCTTGATGTTTAGTGGCTGAACAGAAGTAGTGTTTGTGTTTCACTCACAGCACAATCCAATATGGGTATCACAAGTCACAGGTGGGATGTGATTCTCTCACCCAGCTTCACTTCTCAGAAACTCAGGCTGATGAACAATCTCAGATGCTTCATCCCTACCACACTCTTTAAGGGTTTTATTATTATTATTATTTTGCCGTTAGTAAATGAATCATATCTTCTTAATGTCTCTCATGAAATTTTCTATAATCTGGCTTTTGATTACTTTTCTTGGCTTTTATTATGTGACTTTCTTCATTTTCTCTGTATCACCCAGACTAACATATTTCAACCTCCTGAATGGGCCACACTCTCACACAGCTTCAGACTTCTTTCATGAGCAACGACTGGCTTTCCTATGTACACTGCTCCTCTCACAAAATCTCCTTTATGTCATTTTTTGGTAAATAAGCTCCATAAATTTTGTTTCAGTCTAGACTTCACCTCTTGAAATTCTAGACGTAACCCCTCTACTTCCTACAGCTGTGTACTCTCCACAGCACAGTATCTTCATTACCATAGTATAATTTCTTCTTCACTTCTAGGTAGCATGCTTAAAGGAATAAAATGTTTGAAGGCATAGGTAGTCTCTTATACCATTTTAGACCCAGAAAACAGCATATGACTAGCTGACAATAGATGTCAGTATGGAAATATTGAATAAATAAATGGGAAAAATTATTTTGGACTGCAACCTATCAACATAAGTTTCATATTAATTAGAATTGATAGTAAAATAAGAAGCCATAAAAGATATAGAATGAAATATATGCAACTTTTTAAACTTTAATTAAAAATGGAATTAAAACATTAATTTTAAAAATGCAAAGGAAATTAAAAATACTATGGGTTACATCAAAATGTAAAATTCATGTTCATTTTTAAAGTTATAATAAAACTAAAAGTAGGAGGATAATACAGAATATTTTTGGAACAAATTTGATAGACAAAATAATATTTTAATGTATGTAAAGTTCTTACAAAATATTAAAACCATTTAAAACACGTAAAAAAATGGACATTTCTTTCCAAATAAAAATCAATGAAAATAGAAGCATATTTATAAAAGATGCATCATTTCTGGTAGTAAAAATACAAATTACAATGAATATATAAGCTTTTTCCTATTAAACTGAAAGAAAATGGAGAAAAAAAGATAATAGTGAAGGGGTATAATGAGGTAGCCATCTCACATACTTTGTTTCAGCTTCAGAATTGGCAAAACTTTCCATAAAGCAATATGCCCATATATATATCAAGAGACTTAAAAATATACATATTTTTGCTCTGGATTGGTAAAATTAGGAATTCATTCTAAGCAAATAACTTAGACTATGTTTGAAAATAAGTAATCATTTCTTAAAGAAACATTTATTATAATACAAATTGAAGACAACTACATTTTCAAAAATTGGTACATGATTAAATAAAATGTAATATAAAATAGTATTATATATTTAAGAAAATATTTAGTGGCCTAGAGAATGTTTTCCCCATATTTCAGGGAGAGAAATACTGCATTTTTTCCCTTTGTGCTGCCTTTCTTTCAGTTGAGTAACGAGCCTAAAAGCTCGACTTACAGAGCTTTGCCTGTTTTCCAGAGTTATGCCACAGTTCCTAGACTGTATTCGGAGGGGAAGAAGCAAATGGAAGCAGCAGAGTGAAAGTTCTCTGTTCCTTAACCTATCTATCAATATGTTCCCAGTTGGGCACTGGCCACAGAGAAAGAAAAATTCCATAATAGATGTGGTTGATTTTATGTTTTTCTGTGCCACAGTCCTTCCCAGAATAATATAGAGACAGCTGTCTGTTTAGCATGTTTGGTGGGAAAGAACTTAATGTGGAAAACGAAAAAGAATAATATATTAAAAAGTTATTATCCATCATTTGAAAGAATTTTGTATATGAAAGTCAAATAAATATTCACGTTTTTCTACTGTTATGGCACCATTAAAAATTAACTGTAAATTATGTGAAATTTGTTTTGATACATCATGAGAAAATTTTCCATTTATTTCTGAGCAAATTTTCAACTCTTTCCAATACATTAATCAGATTTTTTTCATTAATTTGAAATGCCAGATCTAGCCTATACTAAATAATGCCTAGAATGGAGCATACTAGTCATATTTATGTCTCAAATTTTGATTTTGTTCCATTTGTCTGTCCATTTCATCATGATTTTCATATGATGCTCATTAGAAATTATTATTACTGTTATTATTTTGAGACAGAATCTCACTCTGTCACCCAGGCTGGAGTGCAGTGGCACAATCTCCTTTCACTGCAACCTCCGCCTCCCATGTTCAAGCGATTCTCCTGCCTCAGCCTGCTGAGTAGCTGGGACTACAGGCACATGCCACTACACCCACCTAATTTTCTGTTATTTTTAGTACACAGGTTTCACCATGTTAGCCAGGATGATCTGGATCTCCTGATCTCATGATCTGCCTGCCTCAGCTTCCCAAAGTGCTGGAATTACAGGTGTGAGCCACCATTCCAGGGCAGTAATTCTTTATGATATGTTTTAGGTTAATTATTTTAAATGAATATACTTAATTCAGTTTGATATACTGCAAATGCTTTGTTAATGTTGATCACAAATAAGGTTTTATGTTTTGCTCATCAGATTATTAAAGCAAGGGGATTTTCTGAGAATGGATTTTAGATATGCTATTCTCTCTCTCTTTGGTTTATAATATTTATTTTCAACATGCACTGTGATTGATATAATATTATTGAGGCCAAAAGAAATGTTTTCTTATTATTTTTTGGCTACAGTTTTTATGCTGCCCTTCCTGGTAAATTATGCTCTCATTTTAAACCTATAAAGTTTGTTCATTTCAATGTAAGGCCTCTGTGACAGCTGCTTCGAGACCCTAACAAGGGCATTCACTCATTTAGATGCAGTCCTTCTGAATAACTTCAGTTGCCTGAGGTTGCCAATGCTGTAAAGTGTAACTCTTACTCACTCAGGCTGACCTGAAACTTATACCATTAAACTAAGCTTGAGGGCCTCAGGAAGTCATAGCTAGATGGTAAAGTACTGTACAATAATCCACTTAGAAAGACTGCTTTCAATGTCCACCAGGGTTAAGTGTAATTTTGTAAAACTTCTCAATGTAGAAGGCAGTACTCCCATGCCTGTGTCACACTGGACATCATTTGCCTGCTGTCAGTATATCCTTTTGTAGGGATGTAAGAACTGCTTTAATATGAACCACATATACTTTACAGTGATAGCATGACTATATTTAAATTTTTATTAGACTGAACTGCAAACTCCAGACATGCTTCTTTCTTCCAGACTCGAGTTCATGATAACCGTCAACTAAATAAAATTTACCTGGTGAACTAGTGTAGTTGAGTCAATCAGTAACAATAACAAAAGAATAGATGTGGCAGCATTTAGCATTTTAATTGCATTTATCACTTACAAAACCTGAGCAGATAGACTCTCTCATCACCCTCCGATTCCATCTTACAAGTGAGAAAACAGAGATTTAGAAATCAAGTATTTTTTTCATTATCACTTTACTACTATATAGTAGAACTAGCATTGGAAGGCTAGTCTATCTGACTCCAAATATCAAGCACTGCATAAATAGCCAAATACTTTAAAAGGGAAGGAGTTAGGCACCCCATTTCCAAACTAAATTTGATTTAAACCAACTCAGAAAAATACATTTTATAACCCTTTCTTAAATATTTCTTCCTTGAACCAATGCCTTGCAAATTTAATATTCTTTCCACTGTCTAATTCCAATTCCTTTTGCTAAATTTTAAGCCTATTTCATTTTTAAGGTGTATGAAATAGATAATTGCCACCTAAAATACAATGTCTGTCACATTTCTCAGAATAGTTTTCCAAATTATTGATAGCTTAAAGGACAAAACCTTAATGTCACATACAAGAGCTGACGCTCCAGAAATCTGATTGCCTTAGTTTGTCAAAACTGAAAGTAAAGAAGCTTGACTTGATTCTTAGAAGAACTATTTTTTTTTTTTTTGAGACAGAATTTCGCTCTTGTTGCCCAGGCTGGAGTGCAATGCCGTGATCTCCGTTCACTGAAACCTCTGTCTTTTCAAACAATTCTCTTGCGTCAGCCTCCCGGGTAGCTGAGATTACAAGTGCCTGACACTACACTAGAGTAATTTTTGTATTTTTAGTAGAGACGGGGTTTCATCCTGTTGGCCAAGCTGGTCTTCAACTCCTGAACTCAGGTTATCCTCTCGCCTCAGCCTCCCAAAGTGCTGGGATTACAGGCCTGAGCCGCTGCACACAGTCAGAAGATTTATTATAATAGCAGACCATGTCTGAATCAAGGCCATATACTAGAGTGCTTACTCTTAATTAGTATAGTATTAAGAAATACAACACTGGTAACTTTTTTTTTAAGGGAGAGAAAATAAAGAAAAAAAAGATTTAAATAAACCAGTCTAAACTCTTTGTTCATTAGATAATATAATTTCACTGAAATTGGAAAATATTAGCATATTTGAGTTATAGCTGATTGTTGCTCTGTTAAGATTTATTAAATGGTATATATCTGTATACATTTGGTCTCATGTGTTAAATATTTTGTGATTTCTGGGGCATATTACTTCCTCTTCCTTGTAGTCACATTAACTCTCCTGCAAATGTAAATATGTTGTCTGTTTTAATGTCACCTTCCTCTATGTCATTATTTTCCATTCTCTTCCACACTGCCTTGATTAAGCCATCTGTTATTTTATTTACAATATATTGCTATGGTATCCAAAGCTGCCTTAGCACTTTTTTTTTTTTTTTTTTGCCTTAGTACTTTTTAAGGTATCTCTCATCTTTGGCTCTTGAAGCCAATCTGAATCTTCCCGGAACCACACCAACTGTGAGTTTTTTCACCTCTGATGTATTCTAGCTTTGACGTTATCTCCAGCTTGCTCTAAAATATCTGCCACCAAGACCCTTGTGTTATGGTGATATTTTGCTGCTTTTCATCTTCATTATTGTTTTTAAATTGTATTTTATATTGACAAATGAGTTGTATTTATTATGGAGCACAAAATTTTGTCATGATTTTTAATACAACATGGAATGATTAAATTAAACTAACATATCTAGCACCTCAAATACTTAACATTATTTGTGATAAGAACATTAGAAATTTACTCTTGGTGTTATTAAGATATGCTGCACTCAATTATTAGCAATATTCAGCATGCAATGCTATCAATATTAAAAAAATCAAATTTATGTCTCCTGTATAACTGAGGCTTTGTACCCTTTGACTATTGTCTCCTCATTCCCCTTGACCCCCAGGATTTAGTAAGCACCATTCTACTCTTATCTTTATTGAGTTCAGTTGTTTTAGATTCCATATATAAGTTAGAACATGCAGTATATGTCATTATGTTTGGCTTATTTCACTTAGCATAATGTTCTTCAGTTCCATTCATATTGTTGCAAATGACTATTTATTAAGGCTGAATTGTATACCACTGTGTATATAAATCACATTTTTCATCAATTAATTCCTTGTTGAACATTTAAGTTGATTCCATAAATTGGCTATTGTCATATGGAACCACAAAAATAAACAAATAGTCAATGCAATCGTGAACAGAAAGAACAAAACTGGAGCCAACACACTATCTGATTTTAAACTATACTACAAAGCAGTAGTAATTACAACAGCATGGTAGTGGCATAAAAATGGGCACATTGACCAATGGGACAGAATGGAGAGTCCAGAAATAAACTCACACATTTATGGCCAATTAACTTATAACAAAGGTGCCAAGAATGTATAATGAGAAAAGGATAGTCTTTTCAATATATAGTATTGGGACAACTGAGTGTCAAATGCAGAAAAAAGTGAATTTGGACTCTTACATCACACCATATAGAAAAAAACCCTCAATATGCATTAAAGACTTCAACATAAGGCCTGAAACTATAAAACTACTAGAAGAAAATATAAAGAGAAAACTACCTGACATTGGTCTGGATAATGATTTTTTTAGATTTGACTACAAAACGGCAGGCAACAAAAGTAAAGAAACACAAAAGATAATACATGAAAATTAAAAACTTCTGCACATCAAAGGAAATAGTTTACAGAGTGCAGAAACATGGGATGGGGGAAATATTTGTGGCTATATATTTGATAAGAAGTTAATATTCAAAATATATTAAAAACTCAAATAATTCTATAGAAAGAAAATAAATGATTTGATTAAGAAATGGGCAAGGGGCCTGAATAGACATTTTTCAAAAGACATATGAATGACATACAGATGCATGAAAAAATGCTCAACATCAGTAATCATTATGGAGATGCAAAACCCCCTACTTTGAATGCATTCAGTCTTGATATCCTTAGTATATTCTCAATCATTACATTTTTTTAAACAGCTGTTTAACTATAATTTTGACTCATTTCTCAGACCCCTTGCTTCATTCAGTGGGAATCTCATACTCTATCCTTTATATCCAGTTTTATAAAACTAAATCTTAGATCTCTCATTTGAATAAACTCCACTCAATGTCTTGGGCATATTTCCTGCCAACAGAGGGAATTTAACACATTCCTCCTGCCATCTACCCTATGCACACTCAGTAGATCCAGCCTTTAAAAAACAAAAAACAAAACAAAACAAAACTTCAATTTTCACATACTGTCTTCCAACCAAAAAATTAAAATGTTTTCAAACACTCAAAAAATCTGTTTGTTAAGGCATTCTGTATCAGTCAGGGTCCCACAAGAAAAAACAGAATCAACAGGACATATATATCCATATGCATATAAAGATTTATTGCAAGAAATTAGTTAATGTGATTTATGAGCAGGTTAAGCAAATCTAAAGTCTGAAATCAGCCATCAGGAAAGGTAGGCTGAAACCTTCAGGCATAATCTGAGGCTACTATCCAGAGACAGAATTTCTTCTGGGAAGCCACAGTTCTGCTTTTTAGGGCTTTCAATGGATTGATTAAGCCTTCCCCGATTATCTGGACAATCTTAGTTACAGTAAACTGATTATATACTCTAATCACACCTGCAAAATACCTTCACAGTAACACCAAGATTAGTGTTTGAATAAACAACTAGGGTTTATATTGTAGCCAAACTGATGCATAAAACTTTCCCTCACACATTCCAAGTTGAATAAATTAATGATCAATGAACTAATAATTAATTAAAATTTATTTACTTGCAAGTCCACTTTTTAGATTGCCGAGGATAAGCCATTGTAACTGGGAGGAAGGAGAAATTTGAGAAAACTAGAAATTAAAATATATAGCCAAAAAAGGAATACTAGTTTCTTGTCCAGAGGAATTTTTCTGGTATATCAAAATGATGGCCTTATTATCTCCTAAATTCAATCTACATATTATACCTCAGAGCTTAATTCAGTGTCATAACATTGGAATAGCCTATTGTCTTCTGTAGTCTAAATAATATCCTTTCTTTAAGGCTCAATGTAAGCACTGCTTGCAAAGTTCATCTTGCTTAGATGGCAATTTGCTCTGGGCTTCTGTAGCAGGTAAGCTTTATAGCACTAACTTAGCCATTCTCATACATTCATCTTTAGAAGTATCCCTCCAGCTTGACCTAAGCCTAATGAGTGCATGCACAATTTTGAATTCCCTAGACATACATGAGGTAAAAAGTGGATTGTAACCATATTTGTCCCTATCAAACAAAAAGAATGGTTTCATACAGTTTTACTCAAAGACCATCCTGATGGAAAAATGAACAGAAATAGTTGAAGAAATCAGTACATTCTCTGTAGCCCTGTGCAACTGCCTCTTGATGTGCAGCCAACTCCGCTCTTGTTTCATCTCCTTTTTCAGTTCCTATTTCCCTTTCTCCTCATCTCACTGCACATGACCACCTCTCCAAGGAGCCATGCTAATACGTCCAGATAGATGCATTGTCTGCAATTTTTACCCAGCATTCTCAGCTCTGCTGCATATCCTGACTATGATTCAGCATAATTCATAATAGCAGATCCATCTATGGTCTGTCACCTCAGATTGCTTAAGCACTTCTCCAGAGACATGCTTAATTCTTAATGATGTTGCCCAGAGTTATTTACAAGCATAGGATGAAGGAGTAATTCCTTAAAGACATTACAAATGACACATGCATTTCAAATGTTTTGTTGTTGTTGCTGTTTTTGGTTCAGTGATTTTCATCAAATACTACTCTTAATTTGCGTTACAGATTTCAGGATAGTGAAGCAACAAAATGTAACTTACATTATTTGTATTACTCCTGCCATAATGATGATCTCTGTAGTCTATTTCTTAGAAAGGTCAGACCCTAAATTACAGCTAAGTTGCATTACAAAGTTTAACTCGGAGTCCTTTGTCTGGAATCTGAAACATTTTTTTTCTACTGAAAGATATTTAAATGTCAGTTCATTTCCTGGAATAGGCTTAAAAACATTCTAGGTAAAATCAATTCAGCAAATTCGGTTCAGGATAATATATATATATTTAGTGAACTCTATTAAAAACAAGATCAAGATTTATATCACAAGATTCACTTTGGAATACTGGGAACTTATACTCCTACCATGGAAGGCATTGCTGATAGCTCTGTGGAGATTTCTTAATTGTAGATTTCAACCACTGGGTATTTATATGAAGCATGACCACAAGTCATATAATTGCTAAATGAATAAATTAGTAAATGAGTGAGCAGATATCCTTTGCCTTATGTGCCATGGCAGAGAAAAAACTTAATAATTATCTCTTTCACTACCAACCAGCAAGAACCACAGGGAATGTTGGATCACATCCTCTCATTGACCATTTCTCTTTTGCCAAAATAGATTTTTAAAAATTCTAACCTTTTTTTTTGACATTATGCAGATAAACTCAACCAGAAATCAGGCAATTAAAGAGTGGATGCTAGTATGATGTAAATCGCCTATATTTAAATGGCTTGCTCAAATGAGGACTAGCATTAAAGATTCTACCAGGAGAGTTGACCCTGTCTGTCCTTCTAAAAGCCTCAGATCTCTTCCTGTTCTCTTTTCAGAAGACTTGAATAAAAACATGCAGAACACTCAAAAATATACACTCAGGTGGAAAAAGAAGATAGAGAAAACTTCCTTGCTTGCTACGAGGGGAAGGAAATGACTGCCTTTTACATATAAAACTCTGAAACTAACTGCACTAAAGGCATATTCAGTAGTATTTAATATATTTTCCAGGATACTTACAAGTAATTTTAATATGTATCTTTTAACCTATACCTGTTGTTCCACTATACTTGCAATACAGTTTTTCTTCCAATATAGTTATTGGAATATATAACTGTAACTAGATTTATTCTACTTGCTTATTATATCCTTTAAATTATAATGACTAATCATATACATTGCATAATTAAATTATAAAACATGATTAATAATTATTATATTCTTGTTTAATCATACCACATATTTCATTTTAACTAGAAAACTCAAAGTGCTTTAACTCATGAGCCAAACATATTGTTATATGGATAATTAGCCTGTGTTTTATTACAGGTAAGGAAAATAAGGCCTATGTTGAGCAACTTATACAAGGTGAAACAAGAATATTCTTTGCCCTTGGTCTGAATCAAGAATAGCTTAGAATACAGGACTTTAAGTCATTTTATTTATAAAACTGAACCAAAGAAAAATCAAAATATTCTCTATAATTAATAATATAAATACCGTTAAAGAAGATTTGCTTTTTTTTTTTTTTAAGAATCATGTGGTTCTTACAGAAGTTTCAGAGAATCATGTCTAATAGAATATGTCAGGCAACAATCTATTGACATTAAGACTGGTTAGGCTCAGCTATCACAGCCCCAGCCTCCAACCCAATAGAGTTTCAAAGCATCCTGGAATAACTCCTGGGTGTCTCATTTCATAAACAGTCTCCAGACAGATATTGTCCTCAGATGGCAGTGTCAGAGACCTGTGATCCAGGACAGAAATTCTCCATCTTTTCTCTTCTATTATAATACCCATGAGCAATATAAAAGAGAGCAAAAAAAAAAAAAAAAAAAAAAAAAAAAAAAAAAAAAAAAAAAAAAAAAAAAAAAAAAAGGAGAAGAAATGATGGATATTTCTTTAAATCACAAGGCAGCTTTTGAAATTATTATTTTTTTGCTCCCGAAGGAAGTAGTTAAAATTCCCTCCAGAATAGATTGCATCTGGTTTAGTTAAGTTCATAGAAGGGTCTTTTAATTATTGTAAAAATTAAGCCTCAAGCTTTAAGCCAGGAAAACTGAGACAGGACACCAATGAATGAATAAGCAAAATTTAATCTATGTTTCAATCTTGTGTAAGAGATAATGTTCATAACCTGAGAGATAGTCTTATTAAGATTAAGTCATCTTACTGTTTGGCCTAGTTGAATTTTGGAGAAGACAGGGCAATTGATATGGAATATTTGGCTGAAGGAGTTTGTAGGGACCCCTCTAGGTACAGCAGCTAGATTAATTACCCTGCCAAACCTCTACATCATAAGTAGAAAACATTCCTAAAGGTAGATTGGAAAGTTGTTAGAAAGGGGAAATATGTGCTAAGAAGCAAAAAATAAAAATAAATATCCAACACAGAGTCTAATTAATATACTATTTTTTCAAATGCTTTGCAATCTGAAAAGGTTAAGATTATTTCAAAAAATTTACATTTATATGTTTGCATCTATGTGTATGTGTGCATATGCATATCATAATTTACAAATTAATAAAATACAATTCAGTTAGTCTTTGGGGCACCTCTTTTCTGAATATAAAGACATGAGGAAATTCAGTTAATATACTATTATTTGAAGAGAAACTATAACAACCAATGATCATATACAGGGTATACTAGCTTGCTAATAACTATTTTTCTCATAAGAGCTTCAAATAAAAATTCTCTAAACAATATTTTTAAATGAGGTACATGTTTTTATTGCACACAATCTTCTTACTTGCTCTGAAAATATGTCCTCTTTAGAGTTTTTGACTGTGTAAACAAACACAAGAAATAATCCTTTTGTTTGATGCTTCTGAATCCAGCATCTCCCTGCAGATACCATGGTTACAACGACAAGTGTTAAGCACGTAACTGCAGGTTTTAAAATGCAACAAACTTGCTAAATTGGCTGCTTAGGACACTCAGCTGCATCTGTACTAGATCACATATTTGTTTATGAATAAATGGTTGTCTGTAGGATAAGGTGATGGAGATCATTTATCATAGGTGGAAGCCAAGAGATAAAAAGATGGGTACTTATATAATCAGTTCTTTACCAAAATGCTGTATAGCTCAACAGCTAATAAAACTCTTCTAATAACTTTGAATCCAAAAGGTGGTAATATATATTTTTATTAGTTGGAAGAGAATTAAAATTGTTTATTGCAGAAGATTAAAAGGAAGGGAAATAAAGAAAGAGAAAGAAACAAGCTTGAATCAGAAATGAGATTCATGATTTTCCTTTTGCTCTACAGAATAGCAACTGTCTGTACTGCATTATAACTTCATGAGATTTCCCACCAGGTTGTCTGAAAATTGACTCTTTAAATGTGATGATGTTGAAAAATAATGTCTAAGAAAAAAAAGCTTTCTTTAAAAAAAATTGTTTCCTGTAGCATTTTACTAATGAGATACACAATAAAATTACATCACTCATGCATTATTTAACATCATATCCCTTGAATTTCCATCTCCTTATTTTAGATGACTCACATGCCGGGAAACAGAACAGCCCCAGGCATTTTAAGTTTTGAATATAAATCACCTATATAGTTTTAAAATGTTATTTTAAATAAAATGCTCAATTCTCTGGCCTTATATGTGAGCAAGAACATATATTTTTGCATAATTATGACTTCATTTACATTTTATAATATATCATTTTTCTCATTGAACTAACTTTTTATTGAGTGTCTACTGGTACAAGATGCCATGTAGAAATATATGGCATTGTTTAATATAATTAAGAAATCATTATTCAACATATTCTACTCCTCCCATGCAGGCACTTAACAGAAACACTTTGTTAACTTGCTAATAATAAATTAAAATATTTACAGAGGTAAGATACTCATTCAACATTCAGAATGACCCAGGACTTTAATATTTGAGTTACAGAGGGAAATATACATTGCTCTGTCAGAACTATGTAATTAAATAAGCAGATGGATACAGTGCCATGCTGAAGCCAGCTTGTACTGGCTCAGGGGAACTGTTGTTAGCATCTCTTTTCAAATTCATGTTTAATGATGCCAAATTGAAAGTGATGGGAGTATTTACACCACAGAAACTGGTAACTGTAACAAACAAATGGGTTTTGTTTTGTTTTGCTTTGTTTCAGAGTCAACTGGTAAACATTTACCAGACCACTACTGCTTTTATGCAATGCTGTTTACAGAATTATTCACACAAATGGAATGCGGTCTTAAAAGAGCAATTGTGAAAAGATTATAATGTCATAATACATAAATTAAAATAACATTCATAAAGTACAAGACAAATGGCATTTATTTAAAGTGATGCCACGCTCCTAAAAATTAGCAGAGGAACAGGAAGTAAACAAAGCAAAATTCATAAATTTGTGAATATTTTTATTTGGGTGACTGTTATATAGTTTCATTTTGCATTTTTATGTTTGCAAAACTTTTCAGAAGAAGATATTTAAAATAACAAAAAGCAAAATACTTATGCATATTCAAACATATATATATTTTGAGTATATATGTAGTTTTAAATTATATATATGCATTCACACATAAGTAACACATTCTTAAAAATAAAGACTATTTATAAAGCATTTTCTGTACAGTTATTCAATAATTATCTTAGTATGTCTTTGTAATAGGAAGTTATGGTTTATAATTTCATTATGAAAAGAAAACATATCATAAATTCCAAGTATTTCCTTAACTGTGGTTCAAACTTTATCTGGGGCATCAAAAGGTATAGGACCAATTTATGTTCTTAAGTAAATTTAAACAAATAAAAATCACCAAAGGATATATATAGTTTGATGTACCTTTAGTAGAGGTCTTGAGAGGTTACACAAATCAAAACATTGAAGAAGAAGTTCGTTGTACACCACTGAGTCCAGCCACTTTATTTTGTATGGAAAAAAAACTAAAAAAGGACAAGAAATTTCTACAAAGTTAGAGTTAACCTAGTTCTTGCTACTCAAAAGTGTGAACCAATGTCAATATCACTTAGGAACTTCTAGGAAATTCTGACTCTCAGCCCTTGCCTCAGAAGTAGTGAAACAGAATCTGTTGTTTAACAAGATCCCCAAGTGAATTTTACACTCATAAAAAAGTGAAAAGCACTGAACCAGACAGTATCAAATTGGTATCCTTGTCTCTGAATTCCCTACCTCATTACCCCACACTCTCTGGCAAGAAGATGTACTTCCTTTTGCTAATCCTAACAACTATTTGGACTTTTCCTGGTTCAGGTTCTATTTGGTACATGCACATGCATACAATGCTGAGACACTCAAAGACTTCTGCCAGGTTTTATTCCTTCCTTCAATCTTTAATTGATCACTTCATAAAAGGACAATGTTGATATTCTGCAATTCTATAAAAGTTCTAAGATGCAAAAACAATCAACAGTAAGTACAGCCATGATCTTGTGATGATGATGATGATGATGACGATGGTAAGAAAATGTTCATATTCTGCCTTACAGACAGGGAGTCCTACGATAATATGGGTCAGAAGAACTGCAGATGCTGTGCTAATGGTCATACACCGCCCTTGAATAAGTGTAAAATCTTTTAAACTTAAATGAGTGCTTATCCTTTCCTCTGACCTCAAGAGCAGTTTATTTGTAGAAAAAGTGCATGTGGAATGCCTATGATATTAAGAACAGCAGAGCTTCTCAGGCAGAAAGCCTCTGCAGCAATGCAGATGGGAGAAAGCTGTCATGGGTTAAAACAATCACCTTACACTAAACTTAATTGACGAATAATTTATAGAAGCCAAGAAATGTTAAGTGAACAATGAATCACTTAGAGTGAAGGATAAAATATATGTGGATTGATCACTAGAAAGTAAACAAAAGACTGAAAAGAGCTTAGGAGGACTTGAGTACCTTGAAACTTAAAGCCACTAAATAAAGAACTTTAAGACAGAAAGCCTATCAAACATCAGAGTAAGAAACTAAAAAAGGTTGTCAAATCCCAGTGCATGGGCTGGGTAGCAATAGGATGTTTGTGTTTCTGTTCAGGTAGAGCATTGGACTAGGAGAATTCTAACTTTTCTTTAAACAACGTTAGTTAAATACTGTGTTTTCCCTTAGGCGTGCTACCCCAGTAAATTAAGACAGTTGTCATTTCAATATTTGAAATACAGTAGCATAGTGGCCATTAGCTAATATCCTACAATGCTTAAGAAGCTGTTCTATTCCCAAGCAGAAGGAGACATATTATGTATTCTTGTTCCCAAAAAAAAAAGTCAAAAAAAAAAAAAAAGAAATCTAGGTGAAACAAAGCCTTAAAAAAAAGCCAAGATTATACTAAATATAATTTTTCATTGTGTGATTTTATTAAATGTTCAGAATACGGTCTCCTCCTCTACTTTATTTATCAGTAAGGCTGACATCAGTTTAGCAACTGTTTTACTTTGGATGTGATGACCTGATTTCTCATTGAAAATTGCTTTGAATTTTCTTAAGGTAATAGCCATTCTAGCATAAACATACACTGCAATTTGTTTTTTTGGTTTTTGCTTTGCTAGGAGAGGTTGCACATGCTTTCTGAAAGCATCTTTTACCTTCCACTGCTTATTTTTCCTAAGAGATCAGACTGGCAGTGTTATTTTATGGGTTACTTTACGCTATGTGATTTTTCTATGATTGACTTCTTGCACTTAAGCTAAGGGGATTTACTGATGTTAACTGAGTGTGTTTCATTCCTATGAAAACTAAGACTTTAACCAAGCAAACCTCACATTGATAAAGATGTTTCATATTCTGTACCTCATCCAGATATGCATAGGGTTTTATGGCAAAGTGCTTGGAAAACAGTTGGAAAAAGTTAAATATTTGTTAATACTATTCTTCAGCTCAGTGTGTATTTCCATAAATTATTAAGAATGTACTTCTTGACCCCTAAGAATGATAATAAACTAATTTTCTTTGGGCTACAGTTGCCTCATATATAATATAGATGATTCAAATTAGCAGAGAAAGTGATGTAATAAATACAAAAATATTTGTATCATATAAAGTGTTTATAAATATGTTTAAGCCAGCCTCCAAGATGGTCTTCATAATCATTTTCTCCTGATATGTCCTTGTGTGGTGCTCTTCGATATTTAAGATGACTGACCTATACTTAACCTACACTATACAGTGAAATTCTGGTATGTGACTTTCAAGGTTAGATTATAAAAGATAGCACAAATCATGCCTTGATCTCTTTGGAATCATTTACTCCAGGGGAAGCCAGCTTCTGTGACATGAGCACACATAAATAGTCCTACGGAGAGATCCAGGCATCCTGACTATAGTCTCATCAGAGAATCTGAGCCAGAACAACCAAGCTAAGCCAAGTCCAAATTTATGACCCACAAAATCTATCCATAAAAATAAATCTTGATTGCTGGCTTAAACAATACATTCTGGCATACTTTTCTATGTTATAATACTTAATAAATAGAAAATGGTGACATATTTATTCATTTGTCCAATGCTTATGGAATATCTTGTTTCAGGCACTGGACTGAAAAGTTGAAGACAAAGAAACATACAATTCACTGAGAAGAATAAAAACATAGAACTAAAACTAAAAGATGCTTTTCTTGTCATACTATGCTATAATGAGTTTGATTATAAAAGCCCCATTGCTGTAGTTCTTCATCTTCAACTAAGCAGCATTTGTGAAATCCTTAGGCAAACACAAAGTAGAAGAAAAGAAATTTCCCTCAGTAACCTGAATAAATGCATTATTATAATTTTATCTTCTTTGAAGATATGTTGAGGCTAATTAATTTGCTAAAAAACGTATCTATGAACCAGAGTCAACTGTCCAATCTTGGCCCAGAGGATTTTCTATTCCACAGACAAAACAAAAGTTCTTTATGTTGGTTTTCCTCTTTCCAGAGACGAGTCACAATTAGTCAGTAGGAATAAGAAAACTAAATGCAAATGAAACCAAACAGAGAGCGCAAGCAAACCCAATATTAAATATATGATGCATGTCTTGAATTTTGAAACAAGCTACAGTGAGTTAAAATGGGTATATAAACAGCTCTGAGTTTCAAGAGTAATAAAAAGTTGTGCTCAAAGAAATCATGTTGATTCTTCATCTAATTGATGCATATTACAGATAAAGAAAGCAAATGTTTCCAATAAAATAGCTTATCCTCAGCCATGAAATTAGTTAATTCAAGAAATAGGAATATAACAGAACTTCAGAGAAGATTTTTTTTTGTATGTTTAAAAATGTATTTATTTTATTTTTTTATTATTGTACTTTAGGTTCTGGGGTACATGTGCAGATCATGCAGGATTGTTGCATAGGTACATACATGGCAATATGGTTTGCTGCTTCCATCCCCTCATCATGTATATCTGGCATTTCTCCTCATGTTATCCTTCCCCAACCTTCCCACCCCTGCTGTCCCTTCCCTAACCCCCACAACAGACCCCAGTGTATGATGCACCCCTCCCTGTGTCCATGTGTTCTCATTGTTCAACACCTGACTATGAGTGAGAACATGCAGTGTTTGATTTTCTGTTCTTGTGTCGGTTTGCTGAGAATGATGGTTTCCAGATTCATCCACGTCCCTACAAAGGACACAAACTCATCATGTTTTATGGCTACGTAGTATTCCATGGTATATATGTGCCACATTTTCCTTGTCCAGTCTATCATCGATGGGCATTTGAGTTGGTTCCAGGTCTTTGCTATTGTAAACAGTGCCGCAATGAACATACGTGTGCATGTGTCTTTATAACAGAATGATTTGTAATCCTTTGGGTATATACCCAGTAACAGGATTGCTGGGGCAAATAAAATTTCTATTTTTAGGTCCTTGAGGAATCGCCACATTGTCTTCCACAATGGTTGAACTAATTTACACCCCCACCAACAGTGTAAAAGTGTTCCTATTTCTCCACATCCTCTCCGGCATCTGCTGTCTCCAGATTTTTTAATGATCACCATTCTAAATGGCATGAAATGGTATCTCAATGTAGTTTTGATTTGCATTTCTCTAATGACAAGTGATGATGAGCATTTTTTCATATGTTTGTTGGCCTCATATATGTCTTCTTTAGAAAAGTGTCTGTTCATGTCCTTCACCCACTTTTGAATGGGTTTGTTTTTTTCTTGTAAATCTATTTTAGTTCTTTGTAGATTCCAGATATTAGCCCTTTGTCAGATGGGTAGACTGCAAAAATTTTTTTCCCATTCTGTTGGCTGCTGGTTCACTCTAATCATTGTTTCCTTTGCTGTACGGAAGCTCTGGAGTTTAACTAAGTCCCATTTGTCTATTTTGTCTTTTGTCGTCAATGCTTTTCGTGTTTTAATCATGAAGTCCTTGCCTATGCCTATGTCCTGAATGGTTTTGTCTAGGTTTTCTTCCAAGGTTTTTATGGTATTAGGTCTTCTGTTTAAGTCTTTAATTCATCTGGAGTTAATCTTAGTGTAAGGTGTCAGAAAGGGGTCCAGTTTCTGCTTTCCAGAACAGATTATTTTCTGAACTCCATTAAGTGACATCTTTAGTAGTTTAAGAACTACAGCCAACAGAAAAATGGCTGAACTCACTGTTCTGTAAAAATCCTAATTTACATTGATGCCACAGACCTCTTGTGGTTCTGTGAGTAGGAGTGTCAAGTGTCTATTTGACACACAATATACGAAACAGTAAAATAATGTATTTCTTATCCCTGGAGAAAAAATAACCTTGCAAGGTTGACAGTATCACTTCAGAAAGCTGTTTAATATTCCTTCAAAACCATACTTTAGAGAACATAAAGAATAGAGATCTTGCTACAGGGCAATAAAATCCTAATATACAACTTTTCAAACCACAATAGTTCCCACATTTAGAGTCAAAAAATCAAGATATGTAAGAGCTCCTAAAAATAAGGTGCTGGAACTGAGTGTGCTTTGATATTCAAAAGTTTTTCCCAGGAAGAAATTGACAGAGCCTGACAACAGCATCAGTCATGGTTTTTCATTTCTTAATATGACTATGAAGGTGAGAACTAAAAGCCTGAAGTATTAGGTTTCAACTACTTGTTTCATAATAAAACTTTGGCTATAGCATAGTGTCAAAATGGATTTTATAATATTCAAGGTGGTTTTATTTTTAGAGAGTAATATTTACAGTTTCTTAGGTTTAAAATTAATATTCAAAATGTTAAAGAAAAAATTCGGAAATATCACTTTCTCTATGATCACAATGTCCAAATGATGTTATTTAATTTATTAATCTAATAAAAAAGACAATGATCTTTTTGTTTAATTCAAAATAGACTAAACCACCTTCAGAAAAGTTTTATTTATAACTCAATTATAATTTACATTTAAATCTATGTAAAGTTTTAATAATTCTACTTTTTTAATGCTCTTCAAATGCACGACTCAAGCAAAACCTACCTCAGTGCTTAAAAATAACTTTTGAGAATTTAGTAGATTGAACTTAATTAAAAATATAGTTACTTAAATTCTTTTGATTATCACTGTATAGTTTAGAGTGTTGGTCAAATTACATTTTCATGTTGAAATTACAAGTCTAAAATGAACTGTGTACTTTAAATTTTAATTTAATATAATCTCAGATAATCTAATACATAAAATTATCTTAAACATTATCATCATTTAAAATGCCAATTACTTGTATTTCACCTAACCTTAACACTAAGTGTGAATATCTTAGGTTTGATTCCTGTTGTCATTTCTATTTTACATTTTAACCTTTCTATATTGGAAAGATATTTATACAATATGTAAACATTTTAATCATCTCAGATGGGTTGATTGCCATCTCAGTAAACTGCCAATCTTCTTATGTAGCCAAAAGAAGTTGTTGGGACCGTAGATGGACATGCTTAATGTACCTAGAGTGATTCCTCCTCCAGCCAAGAGAGATGCACTGAGCCCTTTCTCATATTTGATTTACTGAGTATTAATAGTCCATACTTTTCAGATGAGATGTCAAATTTCACAAATTAAGAGTTACACTTTCACAGTTCAATATCTGAATTCACCATATGAATAACTATATACTCCTAAAACTAGAGATAACTGTCTTTACTGACTTTTTAAATCTTACTTTCTTGCATATTTTTATTTTTTGCAGTTACAATTCTTAAAGGTATCTTAAAGATAGTCAACTGTTTTTCACTTGTCTCATAACTTTGGTGATACACAAATCAGAAGTCATCAAATGAAATGTGGAAAAGAGGTTTGTAAAGTAATTAATATAGAAGTGCAGAAAACAGTTACACAAACTTTCAGTCAATTTCATAGTATCATTGGGCCTAACCTCCCGGAAGAGTTGATTGGGCCTAACCTCCCAGAAGAGTTGAGCAAAGCTGGCTGCCCATGAATGCTTACATGACACTGTGCCATAATTATATCGGTAGAGTGAAGACACATTTCTTCAGTCTCCACATCATTCCTTTTGATCTATACATTTTCTTAAGTTATTTATAATTATTATAAATATAAATAGATATTATTAAAACTTCTGAACTTAACCTTAAAAGGAACATTGATAGGATGGAATACTATCTCAGTGATCAGAAGATAAAAATGGTAATTAAATCATACACAATGGAAAAGTTATATTTTTGGTGAAATTTCAATGATCAAGGAACAATTTCTTAAAGGAGATAGTCCTGCAAAAAATGTTGTCCACATAATTAAACCACATTAACTACCAATAAAGTGTTCATCAGAGGTATGGGTTTCCCTCTTGAATCAGTTTTCTAGAGCTGCTATAGCGAAGTCCCACACCTGAGCAGCTTAAATAACACAAATGTATTGTCTCACAGTCCTAGAGGCCAGAAGTCTAACAGCAAAGGGCCATTCTTTCTCTGATTGTGCTGGGAAAGTTCTCTTCAGGCCTCCCTCCTAGCTTCTGGTAGTTCCTTGACTTGTAACAGCATAACTCCAAATTTCACGTCATTCTGCCTGTGTTGGTGTCTGTCTCTGTATTCAAGTATCTCCATCTTAAAAGAACATCAGTCGTATTGGATTAGGGCTCACTC
The DNA here is from genome assembly GCA_004027715.1 of Plecturocebus donacophilus. NCBI lineage: Eukaryota > Metazoa > Chordata > Mammalia > Primates > Pitheciidae > Plecturocebus > Plecturocebus donacophilus. The sequence goes on from PVKP010000757.1 coordinate 138,431, forward strand.
TAATGCTCTCACTCTAATTAATTATCTCTGAAACAACCCCATATCAATTAAGGCCACATTCTGAAGTACTGGGAGTTAGGACTTCAACATAGGAAATGTGGGGGAACACAATTCAACCCACCACACCAAGAGTAGAAGCACCTTAGAAGTGGTTGCAATATGATGGGAGCAATTGACAAGTCATCATCACTTTAGGAGTGGAATGGCTTGAAACCTATGGTGAACACTTTCCTGGAGATAAAATCCTGAGTTATGGGTTACACTCAAGTAACAAGTCACTGAGTTTGACCTGAGAGGATGTTTAAGAAAGCAGTCATTCAAAATATTTTTTCTATAATATTTTTTCTATTTTTCTTAGAAAATTATTTTTTCTAAATTGTTTTTCTATTAAGAAAAATAAATTCAGTATCTCATATACTGGAAAGAATTTAAGGCAATAGAAAATTTTGCCGAATATTAGCTTTTCTCAGCTCTATTTGAACACACATATGACCCTTGAGAGAAAAGTTTGTCTACATTTTTTGCTTATGTATTTCTGGAGGTAGTTAAATATGATCACACTAAGAAAAATAACTACAATTGCCCATAATTTGATCTAATAGAGTCAAATTAGCAAAATAATAGAATTGAAGCTAAAATTCCTCAATTTCCAGAAGAGGATGTTGCTCTAGAGTGTAAGCATCATGATGTGGCAGAGGCTGAGTTCTGACATTATATTTTTACCTAATTTTTATTCTATGACCTGTTTGGTCTTGCTAAATCAAGAGAGCTGAAAGACATAAAGCACTCTGATTTAATGGAGTCAGGGAAACTGATTCCACTCTAAACCTAACTCCTAGAATCTCACACTTTCCCCATTGTCTCTCAAATACCTTTCACGCTTCCTTATCATTAAGTCAAGACCCTTATTTAGTGTTGCCCCATTCTAACCCCTTGTATGTACTACTCTAGAGGTCTCCAACATGTCAATCAACAACGATTTATTTTGAGAAAACAAGAAGGAAGCAACATAAATTAAAATAGTTATAACATTAGATTTCCCTCCTAGGGAGTAAAATCTCTAGCACTTCATGCATTGGGAGGGCAATGTCTTAAAAACTAACCTAGGAATCTGTGCCTCCCCAAAATGTCTCTCAATTTCTCATATAATTTTATTGATGCTGCTTTAGTAAGTGCAAGGTCCACTCCAAACCTGAAGCACTGCACAAAGAGGTTGGCATGAGAAACTCGGACAACACATTGAACAAGGCAATAGCCTGTCCTCACTAGGGATGGTGGAGCCCTGTTTAAGAAGCAGGTGTAGGCTCTTCTTGCAATACCACAGGAATCTTGTGGCCAAGAACCAAGAACCTGATCATACCCATTTCAGGTTTATTCCTGCCTCTTATCAACTATTCTTTATGATCTTACTTTGCAGCGGGACATGGCTTAACCAACATTGCTTTTTATTTTTAGTTGACTTTGCAGTCTTCAGTTTAGATGTCTACTTTCTCAAATCTTAACGTATAGTTGTGTAAGCACATCTTTGATAGTTTTCTTCTATCCTCTTCCCAACCAGTCTGGACCTCGGGCAAAAAGGCTAGGAATTTGTCTCACCTGCTCTGAATATCTTTCAGGTGGTAGCTCCCAGGTTTCTGAATTAGGGACTGGTACTCTGCTGCCCCCTACTGGCCCTAGGCCATGCTTTTATAATGAAATACAAACCTGTCAAAAGTCAAGCACTTCACCTAGCAACTATCAAGAAGCCAAAAATCTATACTTTGATTAATAAATAGAAAAGGCCAAATATGTATTAATAGCTTAATTTTCCAAGCTGTATACTTAGCCTTTTGTATATATTCATTATTTAATCTTAATTTTTCAGATAATTGTTACTGTAACTCACTGGATAGATTGCCTTAAGGGACAATTTAAGAGATTAAACAATCTACCCAAGAAATTAAGCATATGTCATGCCAGGACATCGTGTTTTTTGAAGTTTTTTTCTGCTGCTTTGCTCTGACTCAGGGCAGGGGTCGACAAACTCCCTTGACTCAGAGTAAATTCTCAAATTGCTCAAAGTACCATTTTTTTTATCATTCTCAGTAATAGAGTGTAAATTCAATTATGTATGAGTCGGAGCTACACTTCAAATTATGTTTCCTGTGCTGTTCTCAGGACGTAGAGAAATTCTACAAATAAAATAAACAAATGCAAAGTGAAATGCCTGAAAACAAATTTCAGGGATGCTTCAACGTCTCACAGCTTTGGGCAAGTCATTTAACTAGCCCATGTCACAGTCTCCTCAAATACGAAAACATTGCTCTTTCTACCTCAGAAAGACATTTCTACCTACCACCACATTACAGTAGGAGGTGTTTGTAAAAAGAGCTGTGAACTTAGCGCATGCTTTATGGAAGCACCTGGACTCGTAGCATATTTTATTCTAAATCTCCCAGTTTACATATGCATTATGACTTTAATAAGGATAAGTGATTATATAGGAAAGAAAGCACACCAATATTTCCTATTGAAAAATAGTATATTTACATTTCAAACATAAAAACAATAATGATATTATACCTATCAATGTGCAAGGGAAGATGTAGACATAGAAAGTTAAATAATTATTGATGTAATAACTTACTCAAATGGACAGACATGAACCTAGATGTTTTTAAATGTTATTATTTTAATTCAGAGGTAACCCAATTTTTCTAACCAAATAAGTTGTAAAATAAGACCTCTACTACTACAACTGCTGTTACTATGACTATTATTGTCAGCTAGAAAACAGGGAAAATCATGTTATTAAATTTACCTCTATGTGTATAATTATCATATAGAATGTTATAAACTTCTTCAAAAAATATACAGCAATCACTGTAATGATTATGTAATGTGCAAGCAACCATTTTTTCTGAGGAATACTATCAGTCAACAACGTCAATTTTCTTCTCTCATTTATGGTATTTCCATGAGAATTAGTTCCCCTGCAGCTACTTTTTTTCTCACTGAAATTTTAAACCATAAAATAAGTAATAAAAATGAGTATTACTATTTCAAAAATAGTAGCCCTTTAAATTAACACTTTTGACTATAGGACAACTTATTCTATATTATCAAGTGCTGTTTTCAGTGGCCTCCTAATCTGTTTTTTGCCTCTCATTTTATCTCTCTCAAACTATTGCCCTCAAAGAGATCTATGCAAAACCAAATCTCACACATTTATCTCCTTTTAAAAAAATAATGTTAATTTAAATTTGTCACTTATAAGATAAAGCTAAACCTTCTTTAGGAAACAATACTAGTTTCTTCATCATCAACTCTCTGTGTCTCCCTCCAGTGCCCGCTTTCCACTCCCCACCTTCCACTTCACAGTTCAGTCTCAGAAAACTGAAGACATTTCCAGATTATAACATCACATCCAATTGTCTTCATCAACCGCTGGTCCCTTTCCATTCCTGGACTTCTCTACAACCTCTTCCTTTGAGAGAATTATTATTCAGCCTCTGAGAGCCAAAATCATCCCCGAAAGAAAGCTTTTCAGGAAATCATCCCCAACCCTCCTCACCAAACCAGGCTCTACCAGCCACAGTGATAAATTATATTTGGTTAGCAATATAATTCTATCTCTAGGTTAATCAAGTTACATGCATTAATTATGTAATCCAGACAACAACCATATAAAGTTGTTCACATCTTTATCCCTTTATGTTTAATTAAATAGAAATACAGAAAGTTTAATTCACTTGCCAAAGACCACACAACCAGTCAGTTGCAAAGCTGAGAATTCAAATTCAGTTGGTCTGACCCCAGAGTCCACTAGCTTTAATATCTCTGTAGATACTACTTGTTATGTACAACACTATACTGAAATGATTCCTTCAAATATTTACCTCCCCACCACGATTCACCAGAGGAAAAATCCAGTCATTCATATTTTTGCCTACATCACATTGTATGTTATAATGTTCAATAAATATTTCTTGAGTTAAACCATGCTCTACTTTTAAAATTATGTATTTTTAAATTAAGTTGAAGATTTCAAGGGAAAGTATATATTACTTAAGTAAAAGACATATAACATAAATTGATCTTCTGAAAATAAGATAAATCAGTAAGTCATAACAAGGCTGTTAAATTTTTAGATAATGAAACAGAAATAAAGGGTTTCTGAAGCTTTTTACTCATGCAATAATATGATGACAAATTTCATGAACACAGACTCTAAGGTCTTCCAAGGGAGGCTTGCCTTGACTGTGATGCAAAACAAGCAAATATATCAACTCCTAAGAGTAATAATTAAACATTAAATTGAACTACCTGAATTTCTGAACAACCAAAGCAAAAGTAGGAAATAAACTATGCATATGTTTTTTTGATAACTAGACAAACTTTTAATTAAAATCTGATTATTTTCATAGTTGATACCTATTTGGTTATATAATATTTGCAAGTTACTTACAAAAGGCAAACAAAATGTTAATAATTGGAAATTATAAATATATACCTTCCTCCTTAAATAATGTAACTATTTAACAAAAAAATCATGTGTATCTATAATTATGTATTTATAATGAATAGCATATAGTTACATAGATAGGTATATATATATATATATATATATATATATATATATATACAATTACATAGAAAGATATAATTTTCTTACTTTCTCATGTACTATATTGCACACTTTTATTATAGATTTGCTTGTTTTTGTCCAATTGAACCAGATATGGCAAGAGTTATTACTAAAATCCAGCTCTGAATACCAGGTAAACAAAGGTTTGGATATAGTCCTTATGTTGGCTATTCTAACATTTCCAAATTATTTTGAGTTAGCAAATAGAACGTTGATGTCTAACAAATTATATCTATATATATATATATAATTATATATATTTTAACATATATATAATTGTGAATACGTATGCATAAACATATAATCGTGTGTATATATATAATTATGTATGTATATATGCATACACATATATACATACAGACACATACACACACACATATGTACTTTAAATTTCTGCCATAAATAATGGAGTTTCCTATGTTGGTAATATGTGGCATTAAGGAATCCTTTTAAGATTTTCGTTTTTGAGGATTCTAATCAGGCATGTCCATGTGCTGTATTTCTAATGTGTAACACTGAACACTATGAAAAAATTAAAACTTCCTTGATATAATTCCTGCATTGGGATTACATATTTAGCTTTTCATCTGCTGAACAGGCCACAACAAAGGAATGGTTTTCTCTGAATTGCAAATATTTGCTGTTACAAGAAAAGAGAGAAAAGGAGAGACAGACAGACATAATTGTGGTGACAAGTACCTGGGATCCTAGCCGCAGTATCATAAGTCTGACCAAGACAGACTAAATGCTTCCCTCAGCTTGACTAAATTTTAGACAATTTTCCTAAATATATGTCCTTGGCCTTTCTTTTCTTAGAGCATTTCCTTTAGAAAAGTTGCAATTGTAATTTCTTTCTCTGCCCCTCTAAAATATAAATTTTCCTCTAGCTGCTTACCACTTTTACAGTCCAGTAATGTCTTTCTGAAGGAACTGGGAGACAACACTTTCAAATATATAATCACCAAGGACAGTAGCATCCTCATCTCCCAGTCTCTGTAGGGGTGTAAGAGTCTAAGTTGGATAGATAAATGCAGAGTAGCAAATACAGATGGCATAGTCAAACTGACTAATCTCCTCTCCAATATCATTGAGTACTTTTCCACTGGCTCATTCCAGTACTTGAAAACTCTCCTGCCCTCTGTTTCAGTGGAGCTGAGTTCAATTTCTCTCACGCATTGTAGTAATCTTGAACAGTCTTCCTTGACTGTTTAACTTGTCCACTGCAAATTTTCTTTGTCATATCAAATACTGTCTATAAAGTACTTATTTTTTTCTCTTACTTTCATATTATTACTTTCAAACTTAGAAAGCATATCATTATAAAGAGTGATTTCTTGAAAAGGAAGCTTCTTTAGGCCCTATTTAAAAATTATTTAAATGAAGTCAGTACATATAAATGTTGGATATAGTGAGAATATGAATATTATGGTATAGTCATGTTGAATACACCTAATACATTATATCTTTCGAAATCATCCTTTTTTCTTAAACACATATTATAAGACAAGATAATCTTGATTTCTCTGCTTTCCATTAATCAAAATTTTCAAATTTGATTAATCTATATGATTTCCCTAATTTGTTACTGATTATGAATGGTCTTTTGTATCAATTCACACAAATTTTCTCTTCTATCTGCTCCCTCATTCTTAGTTGTTCTAATGTTATAAAATTCTTAATATTTCTATCATTGTTTGATAATCAAATGAACATAAATTGGATTAAAAGGGAAATTTAACTGTTTAAATAATTTCTTTAATTTTGCCTTGAATCCCCAAAAATGCAAAACTAACTCCAGAAGCCATCAGAGTGGCATGTATATATAGAAAGAGATATAAAAGTTTATATATGTAAAGATCCCTGCTCACATAAGGACATTTTCATAGCAGGAAAAGCAGTAAATAAAAATAAATATGATAAATAAGTAAAGTACATAATATGTAGGAAGTTATAAGTGCTACGTAAAAAAAAAAGTAAAACGGTAAAATATCTGGAAAGAGAGAAAGATTGATACAAATACAGATATAGATACAGATACATTTTCACATATTGCATGCAAAAATATTTTCTTAGCACTGGAGCTACTACTGACATGTATTTTACCACATGTTCCTTGTGGATGAAAGTACAATAGTTCATGTTTTAGGTGAAGAAAATTACTATATTATAATCTTGAACTTCATAATATTAAAAAATCATTGCTAAAAAAGATTTTGCATTAAAAATACAAAATAGATTAAATATTTAGTCAAAACGTAGCTAGTATGGTATCTAATAGAGGAACAAAATCAAAATGTGTAACTGATGAGATGACATTTAGTCAATACAATGAATTATACACTTTTTGATACAAGGCATGTTAGAAATAAATGAAATTAATATACAGATATTCCAAATCATTGAAAAAAGTTCAAGAGAAAAAATGAGAAGTAAATTAAGGGTTAATCTATAAACTTTTCTGATAAAAAGTAAATGTTATTAAATTTTCAGGTTTTAAAATTTTTAACACATAGTCTTTAATTTAGATGACAGAAATAGCTTTCTTTAGCATGGTTTCTTCCCTTCTTTTTCAGACAAACTGTAGATTATTTTATTTTTCAATGTTATTTCTAGGTATTAGGCATAGCCATCAGTTTTTCTCCTGAAATCTAATATATTCATTTTTGTGTGTGAATGGGAATAGTTTACATTTCTTCCATTTCTAATACTCTTAGACTAGCTTAGTTAAAAATGTCAAAGGAATTTCAATTATGTACAAAATAATTCTGAAAAGGATTGTTGGGCTCTATTTTTTTTAAGACAAAGAGAAAAATCGATAAACAACTTCAGCAAAGTTTCAAGATGTAAAATCATGTACAAGAATTAGTAGCATTTCTATGCAGCAATAACTTTCAAGCTGAGAGTCAAATTAAAATCACAATATCATTTACGATAGCTACACACACACAAAATGAAATACCTAGGAATACAGCTAACCAAAGAGGTGAAAGACCTTTACAAGAACTATAAACTACTGCTGAAAGAAATCAGAGATGACACTAAAAAGTGGAAAAACATTCCTGCTTATGGATTAAAAGAATCAATTTAATTAAAATGACCATACCGTCCAAAGCAATTTACAGATTCAACACTGTTCACATCAAACTACCAACATCATTTTTCACAGAATTAGAAAAATATAATCTAAGCTTCATAAGGAACCAAAAAGAACCCAAATAGTCAAAACAATCCTAAGCAAAAGAACCAATCTAGAAGCATCACACTATCAAATCTCAAACTATACAGTAAGACTACAGTAACCAAAACAGCATGGTGCTGGTACAAAAACGGACACACAGACCAATGTAACAGAAGAGAGAACCCAGAAATAAAGCCACACACCTTAAAACCATTAAATTAAAGATTTAAATGTAAGACCTCAAACTATAAAAATTCTGAAAGAAAATCTAGGACATTCCCTTCTCAACATTGGCCTTGGCAAAGAATTTATAGCTAAGTCCCCAAAAGCAATCAGAACAAAACAAAAATTGTCAAGTGGAACTTCATTAAACTAAATAATTTCTGCACAGCAAAATAAATTGTCAATAGAATAAGTAGACAACCTACAGAACAGGAGAAAATATTTGTAAACCATGCATCTAACAAATGTCTAATACCTAGAATCTATAAGGAACATAAACACATCAACAAGCAACAATACAAAAATAAAAAATAAGCAAAGAACATGAACAGACATTTCTCATACATGCAGAAGTCATACATGCAGCCAACAAACATATGAAAAAATGCTTATCATCACTAATCATCAGAGAAATGCAAAACAAAACCACAATAAGATACCATTTCACACTAGTCGGAATAACTAGTATTAAAAAATCAAAAAATAACAGAGGCTGGCAAGGCAACAGAGAAAAAGGAATGCTTATACACTTTTGTTGGGAACATAAATTAGTTCAGCCACTGTGGAAAGCAGTTTGGATATTTCTCAAAGAACTTAAAACAGTTACCATTTATCCCAGCAATCCCATTACTGTGTATATACCAAAAGAAAAATAAATCATTGTGCCAAAAGACACATACACTCATATGTTCATCGCAGTACTCTTCACACAACAGCAAACATGGAATCAGCCTAGGTGCTCATCAGACGTGGATTGGATAAAGAAAACGTGATACACGTACACCAAGGAATACTATGCACCATAAAAAGAATGAAATAATGTCATTTGCAGCAACATAGATGCAGCTAGTAGCCATATTCCTAAACACTTGTAAGTGGGAGCTAAACATTGACTACACATGGACCCAAAGAAGGGAACAATAAACACTGCAGACTGCTACAAGGGGGAGGATTAGAGGAAAGCACTCAGTCACCAATAAGCTACAGTTCAGAAAGTCAACTGAGTCATTGGCAAATGCAAAGGTCTGGCTAGCAGCAACACAGACTCTGAGACTTACCTGTAGAAGAAAACCCACATGCTACGAAGGGTTTTCTAAAGCTTGGGGCAAAATAGATTCAAGAATCAGAATTAGGAGGAGTGAAAAAGAATGTCAGATAGGAGAAAGGTAGCAACCTAGAAAGAAAGGGAGACAGACTGAACTTCACTGAACCTACCATGGTAGTGGCTTTCAGCTGTGTTCTCCCCTTCAACTGTTACTCCCCAAGTTTCTTTGAATCCTCTCTTAGTTTTGGTACCTGATCAATAGAAAGATAATATCAGAATCAAGTATCAAATAGGTGATTCATTTTTTTAAAGTCATACTTAATTGTCCTAGTGTATTTTGCAATAAGCATTTACTAGATACGTACTCTTAACACTATGGCACTAACAATTTCATAGGTAAAAAACAGAACTAAAATTTATGCTATTTAACATGGAAGCTTCATTTAATTGCATCCATTAGTGTTATAAAGCACCAGCTCTTTTTTTATCAGATGTATTCATATTTCCCAGATAAAATTTCCTGGAAATTCATATATGCACATCTGTGCAGATGCAATAACCGTGATGAACATCATGAGAAAGCACAATTCATGTATTTAAGCACATAACCCTTTAGAAAAAGGAAAATCCTGAAAGCCATTTCTCTCTAATTTTGTATTTTGCCCACACAGACACTAGTTCAAACTTTTATCAAGAAGTTAATAATCTTTTCTTTTGTCACAGAGAAAGCAATGAAAAGAATAAGACTAAAGCATGTATTACCACCTCCTTGAGTCAGATAGGGTCAATCAGTGTCAAAAGTGACAAAAGAAGACACTGAGGCAATACAGCTTTTCAGAGCTAATCTTTGGGGCCCACAAATGAGAAAGTCTTGTGAGAGCAATGAAAGAAAGAGTGGGAGGCAGAGTAACAGCAAGGTGAGGGAAATCCTGGTATTGATCTGAATTTTTTTAAGTAAATAATTTGTCTGTGATTATGAGGCTGAGTGGAAACACAGAGCCAATTAGTCTAACTTTTCAGCTTATTCTCTGATCTTAATCATCTGAATGTTTAATTTTCTTTATTCCGATGTAAGCACTCATTGACACAACTGTGTCCTTAGCCAGCAGTAAAACAAGATTAAAAGACTCTTATTAATATTTACCTGTTTAAATATAAAAGAAAGTGCAATGTTAAGAAAGGGGATTTAGAAAGGCCTGTGTGACCTGGTGCATGCATCTATGGAGCAAAATAAAAAGTTCAAAAATAGACCTTGGAATATTTACAATTTTGGACAAATCCAACATTTTCTATTATAAAAAGGTGGATTATTCAATAAAAAATACAAATTTCAATCTCCACATAATACGTATTAACACAAAAATAAATTGCAGCTCAATTAGCAATGTTGATGTGAACTTGAAAATATTTTTAAAAACATAAAAGGAAATTGCATAATTAGATGAGAATCTTTACAGCAAGAAGAAAAGTTACCAAAAGGGAGAGAAAAATAATTTTATGTGTATATGTATATATTTTGTCTTAGATTATGACATAGTATACATAATGCGAAAAGTAAATAGCCAAATAATTGGCTTGAGAAAGTAGCATAAAGTATAATGGATGAAAAACCAATATACTCATAATTAGACTCTACATAAAGCTATAAAGACTAGATTAACACCCAGTAGAAAATGGATTCATGATGTGTAAAGGATAAAATTAGAAAATTTGAGATATTAAATATAATGAATAAACATGTAAATGTTTAACTTCTTGTTTACTTAAATCAATGTTAATTAAAATATCTTTAAAAATAATTTTAATACTAATATCAAACTTTGGGAAGTGTTTGTGAAAAAGAAGAGTCTTTTTTATTTTTGCTGACAATGTAGTTTGCTGAGGAAGCAATTCTGAAATATGATTAATTGATGTAATTGGCAATATGTATCAACAACTTTTTAAAATGTTTTGCTTTGTGATCTATACAGAAATAATTACAAATATAGTCAAAGTGTTAGCGACAGGAATATTCACTGAAGCACTGTTGATAATAGTAAAACACTGAAAACAGCTATTCAATAATAAATGTGGTATTTCATAGATAAATTATAATATAGCCACACAGTAGCATATATGCCTATAAAAAAGAAAAATTGTACATAAAAAATATGTTATTCTCTTTCTCATTCTTACCACAGAATGAGATTATATATCCCTAATTCTAAGAGGGTCTCTTTTCAGGCAGTGGACTTATAGAAGACTTTAGTTCAGGCCGGGAATGGTAGCTCACACCTGTAACCCCAGCACTTTGGGAGGTCTAGGCAGGTGGATCATCTGAGGTTGAGAGCTTGAGAACAACCTAACCAACATGGAGGAAACCCCATCTCTACTAAAAATACAAAATTAGCCAGGCGTGGTGGCACATGCTTATAATCCCAGCTACTTGGGAGGCTGAGGTGGGAGAATCACTTGAACCCGAGAAGCAGAGGTTTCAGTGAGCCGAGATCACGCCATTGCACTCCAGCGTGGGCAACAAGAGTGAAACTCCATCTCGAAGAAGAAAGAAGAAGGAAGAAGGAAGAAGAAGAGGAAGAGGAAGAAGGGGAAGAAGGAGACTTTAGTTCATTTTTTTTCATTTTCTTATACCTATTTTCAAGTATTCTGCAGTAAATGTACATCTTTTTTGTAGAATGTAAAGTATAAAATTTATAAAAGCAAATCTGATAGAGTTTTATAGGTAGGGAAAATAATTGAACTAAATAGTCTAGGCCCTTTAAAAACTAATTTTAAAAAGCTATTTCATTATAATGGCTTTCTAGGGATACTATCTCACAATTTGAAACTGCTTTAGCATTTTGTTTGACAGATCTATATGTTTGACTTGATTGTTGAAGAATTGTAACAATCATTTCTGGGAATGATTCTGATTTCTGAATCATTCTTTTACTGCTGTTTGTATACTGTAAGAGTTAAATTACACTTTCTTATAACAAATAATAAAGACAATGTATTTTTTTAAATGTAACATGCAAGATTTTACTTCTTGGTGAAATGTCTGATTTATTGTTGCTAATATGTTCATGTGCATGTATTTATGCACTTTCATTATTAACAAAAGCATTAGCTTTATAAAGAAAAATAAGCCATTGGTGCTATAGCCTGAATGTTTGTATCCTCCCAAAATTCATTCATTGAATGAATTTTGTGAATGTGAATATCATCACAATTACTATTGTGATGATATTAAGAAATGGCATCTTTGGCAGGTAAATAGCCTCTGAGATCGTCCTCATGAATAAGAGTGAGCCCTTATAGAAGATATTCTGAGAGCTAACTTGCTCCTTCCACCATGTGAGGACATAGCTAAAAGGTGCCATCTGTGAATCAGGAAGCAGGCCTCATTAAACAGTGGCTCTGCCAGCATCTTGATCTAGAACTTCTCAGCCTCCAAAACTGTAAAAAATACATTTCTGTTGTTTATAAGCCGCCATTGTATGGTGGTTTGGTATTGTGGTCTCAGAAAACTAAGATAATCGGGATTACCAAGAGTATATTTGTATATGAAGAGATCAAAATATGGTCAGGCATGTTGGGTCAGGCATGGTGGCTCATGCCTGTAATCCCAGTACTTTGGGAGGCCAAAGCTGGTGTATCTCCTGAAGTCTGGAGTTCAAGACCAGCCTGGCCAGGATGGCCAAACCTCATCTCTACTTAAAATACAAAAATTAGCCAGGCATGGTGGCACGTGCCTGTAATTCCAGCTGCTAGGGAGGCTGAAGCACGAGAATCGCTTGAAACCTGGAGGCAGAGGTTGAAGTGATCCAAGACGGTGCCACTGTACTCCTGCCCAGGAGACAGAACAAGATTTCATCTCAAAAATTTAAAAAATGCTAGTCACAAATTTCTCAAAATAGCTTGAATAATATTATATGATATTCAAGGACGCGCAGTTTATACTCGGTGATACTCTAATGCCCATGCTAAAAGCTGCTTTTAAGAGGACATAGTCCTTCCTCTCCAATCTGCATTTTAACACCCTCTCAGCTTGCTTTACTGGTTTAATTTTCTTGCATGTCCAAAGAAATGAAGAAAAATGTTGACAGATTAATGAATATTTGCTAAGACTAGAATTTGCCTATACATTATAAATTTAAGATCATTCAATTTATTTAAAAGTAAAATAATATATATTGAGCCAGTGCTGCACATTGTAACACTTCCAGATGCCAAGTCCAAAAGTAGAGTGCTCCAGTGATATTGAATGATTTTTTTAAAGTATATAAAAGGCAATTATTCATGACATTAACATTTTCTTTGAACTATAGTCATTTTTCTATCAAACATAAAATTGTGAATATAATATTTATTGGCATTTAAACATTGGCAAAACCATTCTATTTTATTTTAAGAAAACCAGAAAGTTTCGATTATTTACCTATGAATGAATTTACCTATGAGTGATTATTTACCTATGAGTGATTTGAGGGGAGGTTTTCCAGCAAAATCATTTTGAATAGCAATATGGGAATTATAAATGATCAAATGATCTTCCCAAAAACAATCATTCTCTGTAAAATATATATATATATTTATATATTTATGTAAAATATATATATATAAATATATATATATATAATACATATATATATTTATATATATAATATATATTATATATATATATTTTACAGAGAATGATTTTCTTTCACATATGTGTGTATATATATATATATGTGTGTGTGTATATATATATATATGCATATTTAAGATTACCCAAGAATTTAAGGCAAATTCAAATTAAACATTTTATATATTACAAGCTGACTTTATGAACTTTCTCATTTTATTAATGTGACGTGGTCTTCTAGGTTATACCCTGTTTTTCCAAAAATTGTAATTGAAAATATTATAAAGTGTATACATATATGTGTATATAAATATATATATATATGTGTGGATGAATATATAGAGATATATACATATACATATATATGTGTGTGTGTGTGTGTGCATGCGTATGTATTCTTTTTATAAGTACTTTTAGAATTTCCCTAAAAGAAAATGTGCGTCAAGATATAAATATTCATTGTGTTTTAATATGGAAACTTAGTTATTTTCCTTTTTATTATTTTCCTTTGCTGTACTGAAAGATAGAAAATAAGCAGTGCCATTAGTCTGCTGTGAGAGTTGAAGGATTAAATTGTTCCTTTCCTTCTGAAAAAGATACTATTTTTTATTTTTCTTATGATTTATGAGTAATGGACATCAAAATCTATTGTGAAAGAACAAAACAAGAATGTATTTTTTATTTCCATCTTTAGGAATAAAAAGGATTAAGTGGAGGTTGTCTAGAAACCCTAAAGAGGAAAGTAAACTGTGAGAATTACTGAAAGGCACAGAGAATCCTGTAAGCTAAACCAAGAAAAGCCTTCCAAGCAAAAAATGTCTTCTGTCCAGGAAAAGCCCAATGTATCTGGTGACAGAATAGGTAGTTTCAGAATTCATAGGGAACCCGAATTATACAATTGTAAGTCTTAACCATAAAGTGTTAGATGCCTCAATTTAACGATACTTCCAATATTAATGCAGTAGACCTATATTATTTGCAGATTCAATATTTGCAAATTTTTCTACTTACTAAAATTGATTTGTAATCCTAAAATTAATACCAGCTGCTCTTTCTCAGTCATTATAGGCATGTGCAGAGCAGTAAAATTTTGAGTCACATCTCGGCAAGGTGAAGATCTGCCTTCTTTCAGTTTTCATACTGTAAACAAGTATTATTTGCACAGTCTATTTAGTACCACAGTTTTAGCTGTGCTTTTTGTTGGTGATTTTGCCATTTAAAATTCCCCAAATGTAATGTTGAGGTGCTTTCTAGTGCTACTAAGCACAAGAGGGCCATGATGTGCTTTATGTATACAATATGTGTGTTAGGTAAGCTATAGGCATGAGTTAGAACACTGTTGGCAATAAGTTCAGCGTAAATGGATCAACAATATTTATTAAATAAGGTGACTTTAAATAGAAACACAAGCAAAACAATGTTACATATTGATTATATAGCAAAGATATGACCAGAGACTGGCAGTAACCTGTATTTCCTCTAGGAGCAGTAGTTAAGCATTCACCTATTCAGTATTTGAGGCAACTTTATAGAGCATAACTGTTACAAATAATGAGAATCATTTGTATCTATTTATCTATATATCTATTATCTGTCTCTCCATGTGTTGAATGTATATATATAAGAAAAACAAGTCTACAGTATTCTTCAGAAAGCAGAATATCTGAATACTTCCATTATTTGAAAACAAAATAATGGACTTTTAAATAACCAATAGGTCAAAAAAATAAAATTAAAATAATAGCAAAAATGTATTTTGAATCAAATGAAAACACAATATATTAAAATATTTGGGACATAACTAAAACAGCCTAGAAATTTACAGCACAATATGGTTATATCAGAATTTTAAAAGTCTACGTAAATAACCTGCAAGCTCACCTTAACAAACCAGGAAAAGAAGAAATTAAAGTCATAAAAAGAAGAAAGAAAATGACAAAGATCACAGCATAAATAAGTAAAACAATTTACAAGGTCTTTCAGCATTTTTATTTTATTCTTCTAATGTCTTATATTATTATTGTTATATTTTAATTCCACAGATGAGATTATTATGGTTTATGTGGCCCATATTTATTTACATTTACCCATTTAATTCTCATTCCCTGTACTTTTTTCCTTCAATTCATTTATATTTACCCATCTATTTCTCTTTTCCTGTATTCCTTGTTTTCTTCAATTCTTGTGTTTTTATCTGGGATAATGTTCCTTTTTTTAGCAAAACTAATATAATATTTTACGTGGTGCATGTCTTCTGGCTAGAAAATAAATTTTTGTTTTTCTGAAATATTCTCATTTCACCTTCATTTTTTAAAAATAATGCTACTGGTTATAGAATTTGATGCTTGCAGTTGTTTCCTTTCTGCACAATAAAATTGTCATAGTGTTGTTTTCTGTCTTACAAACTTACTGTTAAATAGACAGTTATGATTGAATGCTAACCATTTGAAGATTATTCTTTTTTATCTTTGGTGCTTTTAGTATAATTTATTTTTTATTTTTAGCTGTGTCACATGACTATGTGTTTGGGGTTCCTAGACTTCCTTTAACTAGCGCTTTTTATGTCTCTCATCAGTTCTGGAGAATTATTAATGAGAACCACTTCAACTATTGCTTTGGTCTATTCTGTCATGCTTTTTTACTGGTATTCAAAACATATGTATATTAATACTTTTCACCATCACCCATATATTTCTTCCATTCACTTCCATATCTTTTTATCTTTTTATTTCTCTTCATGCTTTCCTAAAGATATCTTTACTGTCTTTATGTTTTCCTTTGCTGTGTATAATTTGTATTTAAACTTATATATTGAGTTCTTAGTATCAGTACATTTTTTCATTTGATTATTTTCAGAGATTGTATTTTTCTGATAAAATTTATTATCATTTTTAATATTTTAATGAACATATTAGTAACAAATATTTTAGTCTTAGGACAATAAAAAAAGATTAAAAGCCTCCTAAAAAGATATTATAGAATGAGAAGAAGGCTTTACAAAATGCAATTCCTATTTTTCTACACAGAAACATCATTACCTAAGGGATATATAGGTAATGAGGGTTTTTAATAAGAACTGAAGAAAAACGACACAAAGTTATTGTCAAATTACCTGAAGACAAACAATCCAAAAATAATATTAAATCATTTAATCAGGAATAATAGTGACACAACCTATCAAAACCTTTGGGATACAGCAAAGGTGGTGCTATGAGGAAAGTTTGTAGCCGTAGACGTCTACATCAAAAAGACTGAAAGAGCACAGACATTCTAAGATCACACCTCAAGGAGCTAGAGAAAGAAGAACAAACCAAACTCAAATATAGTAGAACAAAGGAAATAACCAAGATCAGAGTAGAACTAAATAAAATTGAAACAAGCAAACAAACTAACAAAAAAATACAAAAGATAAATGAAACAAAAACTGGTTCTGGATCATTAGCAATATTAACCAAGAAAAGAAGAGAGAAAATCCGAATAACCTCAATAAGAAACAAAACAAGAGATATTGCAACTGACAGCACATAAATACAAAAGATCATTCAAGGCTACTATGAACATTTTACATGCATAAACTAGAAAACCTAAAAGAGATGCATAAATTCCTGGAAAAATAAAGAATCAGATACCCTGAACAGACTAATAGCAAGTAGTGAGATTGAAATGGTAATTTAAAAATTCCCAATAAAAAAAGAGTCCAGGACCAGATGGATTCACAGCAGAGTTCTACTAGACATTCAAAGAAGGCTTGGTACCAATCCTATTGACACTATTCCACGTGATAGAGAAAGAAACGCGCCTCCCTAATTCATTCTATGAAGCCAGCATTATCCTAATGTGAAAATCAGTAAAGGACATACCCAAATATAAAACTACAGGCCAATATTCCTGATGAACATAGATGCTAAAATCCTTAACAAAATACTAGTTAACTAAATCCAATAACATATCAAAAAGATAATCAAGCATAATCAAGTGGGTTTCATGCCAGGAATGGAGGAATGGTTTAACATAAGCAAGTCAATAAATGTGACATACTACTATAAACAGAATTAAGAACAAAAATCACATGATTATCTCCATAGATGCAGAAAAAGCATTTAACAAAATCCAGCATCGCTTTATGATTAAAACTCTCAAAAAAATCTGCATACAAGGGACATATCTCAATGTAATAAAATCCATATATAACAAACCCACAGCCAACATAATACTGAATGGGGAAAAGTTGAAAGCATTCCCTCTGAGAACTGGAATAAGACAAGGATGCACACTCTCACAACTTCTCTTCAATACAGCACTGGAAGTCCTAGCCAGAGAAATCAGACAGGAGAAATAAATAAAGGGCAGCCAAATCGATAAAGAGGAAGTGAAACTGTCACTCTTTGCTGATGACATAACCATTTACCTCAAAAACCCTAAAGATTCCTCCAGAAAGCTCTTAAAACTCATAAAAGAATTTAGCAGTTTCTGGATACAAAAATCAATGTACCAAAATTAGTAGCTCTTCTATACACCAATAGCAACCAAGTAGAGAATCAAATAAAAAAAGCAACTCCTTGTACAATAGCTGCAAAACTATAAAATTCTTAGGAATATACCTAACCAAGGAGTTGAAACACCTCTACAAGGAAAACTACAAAACACTGCTGAAAGAAATCAAAGATGACAGAAACAAATGGAAATGCACCCATGCTCATGGATGGGTAGAATCAATATTGTGAGAATGACCATACTGCCAGAAGCAATCTACAAATTTAACACAATTCCCATCAAAATACCACCATCATTATTCACAGAATTAGAAAAACAACTCTAAAATTCATATGGAACTGGAAAAGAACCCACACAGCCAAAGCAAGAACTAAGCAAAAAGAACAAATCTGGAGGCATCACACAATCTGATTTCAAACTACGTTATAAGGCCATAGTCACCAAAACAGCATGGTACTAGTATAAAAATATGCACATACACCAATGGAACAGAATAGAGAACACAGAAATAAACCCAAAGACTTAGAGTTAACTGACCTTTGACAAAGCAAACCAAAACCTATAGTGAGGAAAGGACACACTTTTCAACAAATGGCGCTGGGATAATCAGCTAGCCACATGTAGGAGAAGGAACCTGGATTCTCATCTCTCACTTTATACGAAAATCAACTCAAGATGGATTAAGGACTTAAATCTAAGAAACTGTAAAAATTAAGAAACTTAAGAAACTATAAAAATTCTAGAACATCGGAAAAACCCTTGCAGACATTGTCAAAGATTGAAGTTAATTAATATTAATTAATTTATTTAATTGATTGTACTTTAGGTTCTGGGGTACATGTGCAGATCATACAGGATTGTTGCATAGGTACATACATGGCAAGATGGTTTGCTGCCTTCATCCCCCCATCACCTATATCTGGTATTTCTAATCTCATTATCCCTGCCCACCCTCTGCACTCCCACTGTCCCTCCCCTAACCCCCCCTACTGACCACAGTGAGTGATGCTCCCCTCCCTGTGTCCATGTGTTCTAATTGTTCAACACTTGCCTATGAGTGATAACATATGGTGTTTGGTTTTCTATTCTTGTATCAGTTTGCGGAGAATGATGGTTTCCAGATTTATCCATGTCCCTATGAAGGACATCGTTTTTTATGACTATGTAGTCTTCCATGGTGCATATGTGCCACATTTTCTTAATCCAGTCTATCAATGATGGATATTTGGGTTGGTTCCAAGTCTTTGCTATTGTAAACAGTGCTGCAATGAACATATGTGTGTATATGTCTTTATAACAGAACAATGTATAATTCTTTGGGTATACACCCAGTAATTGAATTGCTGGGTCAAATGGTATTTCTATTTCTAGGTCCTTGAGGAATCGCCACAGTGTCTTCCACAATGACTGAACTAATTTACACTCCCATCAACAGTGTAAAAGTGTTCCTATTTCTCTACATCCTCTCTAGCATCTGTTGTCTCCAGATTTTTTAATCATTGCCATTCTAACTGGTGTGAGATGGTATCTCAATGTGGTTTTGATTTGCATTTCTCTCATGTCCAGTGATGAGCATTTTTTCATATGTTTGTTGGCCTCATACATGTCTTCTTTTGAAAAGTGTCTGTTCATATCTTTCACTCACTTTTTAATGTGGTTATTTTTTCCTTGTAAATCTATTTCAGTTCTTTGTAGATGGGCAGATTGCAGAATTTCTTTCCCATTCTGTTGGTTGCCAGTTGGTTCTAATAATTGTTTCCTTTGCTGTACAGAAGTTCTGCAGTTTAATTAGATCCCATTTGCCTATTTTGGCTTTTGTTGCCATTGCTTTTGGTGTTTTAGCCATGAAGTCCTTGCCTATGCCTATGTCCCGAATGGTTTTGCCTAGGTTTTCTTCTAGGGTTTTTATGGTGTTAAGTCTTATGTTTAGATCTTTAATCCATCTGGAGTTAATTTTGGTGTAAGGTGTCAGGAAGGGATCCAGTTTCTGCCTTCTGCACATGGCTAGCTAGTTTTCCCAACACCAGTTATTGAACAGGGAATCTTTCCCCATGACTTGTTTTTTCTCAGGCTTGTCAAAGATCAGATGATTGTAGATGTGTGGCCTTGCTTCTGAGGCCTCTGTTCTGTTCCACTGGTCTATATCTCTGTTTTTTGTACCAGTACCATGCTATTTTGATTACTGTGGCCTTGTAGTATAGTTTGAAATCAGGCAGCGTGATGCTTCCAGCTTTGTTCTTTTTGCTTAGGATTGTCTTGGCTATGCAGGCTCTCTTTTGGTTCCATATGAAGTTTGAAGTGGTTTCTTCCAGTTCTGTGAAGAAGGTCATTGGTAGCTTGATGGGGATAGCATTGAATCCATAAATTACTTTGGGCAGTATGGCCATTTTCATGATGTTGATTCTTCCCAACCATGAGCATGAAATGTTTTCCCATCTGTTTGTGTCCTCTCTTATTTCCTTGAGCAGTGGTTTGTAGTTCTCCTTGAGGAGGTCCTTTACATTCTTTGTTAGTTGTATTCCTAGGTATTTTATTCTCTTTGTAGCAATTGTGAATGGGAGTTCCCTCTTGATTTGGCTCTCTGTTTGTCTGTTATTGGTGTATAGAAATGTTTGTGATTTCTGCACATTGATTTTGTATCCTGAGACTTTGCTGAAGTTGCTTATCAGTTTCAGGAGATTTTGGGCTGAGATGATAGGGTCTTCTAAATATACAATCATGTCATCTGCAAATAGAGACAATTTGACTCCCTGGCTTCCTATTTGAGTACGCTTTATATCTTTCTCTTG
Source organism: Plecturocebus donacophilus (assembly GCA_004027715.1). NCBI lineage: Eukaryota > Metazoa > Chordata > Mammalia > Primates > Pitheciidae > Plecturocebus > Plecturocebus donacophilus. The sequence goes on from PVKP010000757.1 coordinate 159,392, forward strand.
CCTGATTGCCCTGGCTAGAACTTCCAGTACTATATTGAATAGGAGTGATGAGAGAGGGTATCCTTGACTTGTGCCAGATTTCAAAGGGAATGCTTCTAGTTTTTGCCCATTCAGTATGATACTGGCTGTGGGTTTGCCATAAATAGATTTTATTATTTTGTGATAGGTACCATCGATACCTAGTTTATTGAGAATTTTAGCATAAAGGGCTGTTGAATTTTGTCGAAGGCTTTTTCTGCATCTATTGAGATAATGATGTGGTTTTTGTATTTGGTTCTGTTTATGTGATGGATTACATTTATAGACTTGCATATGTTAAACCAGCCTTGCATCCCTGGGATAAAACCTACTTTGATTTGCAGTTGCATTCTGTTTGTCGGTATTTTATTGAAGATTTTTGCATCAGTGTTCATCATGGATATTGACCTGAAATTTTCTTTTTAGTTGCGTCTCTGCCTGATTTTGGTATTTGGATGATGTTGGTCTCATAAAATGATTTGGGGAGGATTCCCTCTTTTTCTATTGTTTAGAATAATTTCAGAAGGAATGGTACCAGCTCCTCTTTGTATGTCTGGTAGAATTCAGCTGTAAACCCATCTGGACCTGCATTTTTTTAGTTGGTAGGCTATTAATTGCTGCCTCAACTTCAGCCCTTGTTATTGGTCTATTCAGGGATTCAACTTCTTCTTGGTTTAGTCTTGGGTGAGTGCAAGTGTCCAGGAATTTATCCATTTCCTCCAGATTTACTGGTTTGTGTGCATAGAGTTGTTTGTAATAATCTTTGATGGTGGGTTGTATTTCTGTGGAATTGGTGGTGATGTCCCCTTTAACGTTTCTTATTGCATCTATTTGATTATTCTCTCTTTTCTTTTCTATTAGTCTAGCAGTCTATTGGTTTTGTTGATCTTTTCAAAAAACCAGCTCCTATATTTGTTGATTTTTGAAGGGTTTTTTGTGTCTCTATCTCCTTCAGTTCTGCTCTGATCCTATTTTTTGTCTTCTGCTAGCTTTTTTTTTATCTTGCTACTTGAGTTTTTTTGATCTTTCAATTTTGATGATAGAGTGTCAGTTTTAGACCTTTTCTTGCTCCTCATATGGGCATTTATTGCTATGAATTTCCCGCTAGATACTGCTTTAAATGTGTCCCAGAGATTCTGGTATGTTGTGTCTTCATTCTCATTGGTTTCTAAGAACATCTTTATTTCTGCCTTCATTTCATTATTTATCCAGTCTACATTCAGGAGCCAGTTGTTCATTTTCCATGAAGTTGTGAGGCTTTGAGTTAGTTTCTTAATCCTGAGATATAATTTGATTTCACTGTGGTCTGAGAGACTGTTTGTTATGATTTCCATTATTTTGCATTTGCTGAGGAGTGTTTTACTTCCAATTATGTGGTTGATTTTAAAGTAAGTGCGATGTAGTGCTGAGAAGAATGTATATTCTGTGGATTTGGGGTTAAGAGTTCTGTAAATGTCTATTAACTTCACTTGGTCCAGATCTGCATTTAAGTCCTGGATTTCCTTGTTGATTTTCTGTCTCCTTGATCTGTCTAATATTGACATCCCACTATTATTGTGCAGGACTCTAAGTCTCTTTGTAGGTCATTAAGGACTTGCAGTATGTATCTGGGTGCTCCTGTATTGGGTGCATATATATTTAAGATCATTAGCTCTTCTTGTTGTAGTGAGGCTTTTACCATTATGTAATACCCTTCTTTGTCTCTTTTGATTTTTGTTAAAGTCCATTTTATCAGAGATTAGGATTACCATCCCTGCTTTCTTTTGTTTGTTTTTTTTTTTTTTGCTCTCCATTTGCTTGGCAAATCTTCTTCCATCCATTTATTTTGAGTCTATGTGAGTCTTTGCACATGAGATGGGTTTCCTGAATATAGCACACTGATGGCTCTTGGCTTTTTATCCAATTTGCCAGTCTTTGTCTTTTGTTTGGGGCATTTAGTCCATTTACATTTAATGTTAATATTGTTATGTGGAATTTGAGCCTGCCATTTTATTACTGGTTGGTTGTTTTGCCCTTTGGTTGGTGTAATTTCTTCTTTGCATCATTGGTTTTTACCATTTGGTTCTTTTTTGCAGTGGCTGGTACTGGTTTTTCCTTTCTGTGTTTAGTGCTTCCTTCAGGAGCTCTTGCAGGGCAGGTTGGTAGTGATAAAATCCCTCAACAATTGCTTGTCCATAAAGGATTTCCTTTCTCCTTCATTATGAAGCTTAGTTTGGCTATATATGGAATTCTGGCTTGAAAGCTCTTTTCTTTAAGGATGTTGAATATTGGCCCCCACTCTATTCTGACTTGTAGGGTTTCTACCAAGAGATCCACTGTCAGTCTGATGTGCTTCCCTTTGTGGGTGCCCCAACCTTTCTTTCTGGCTGCCTTTAGTGTTTTTTCCTTCATTTCAACCTGGTGAACCTGACGATTATGTGCCTTGGGGTTGCTCTTCTAGAGGAGTATCATTGTGGTGTTCTCTGTATTTTCTGTATTTGAATGTTGGCCTAACTTGCTAGGTTGGGTAAGTTTTCCTGGATAATGTCCTGAAGAGTGTTTTCCAGCTTAGATTCATTCTCCCTGTCATCTTCTGGTACACCAATCAGGCATAGATTAGGTCTTTTCACGTAATCCCATGTTTCTTGAAGGCTTTGTTAAGTTCTTTTCACTCTTTCTTCTCTTTTCTTGCCTTCTCGTTTTATTTCATTGATTTGGTCTTCTATCTCTGATTTCCTTTCTTGTTCCTTTCCTTGCTTGTTCTGTTTGGCTACTGAAACTTGTCTATGCTTGATGAAGTTCTTGTTCTGTGTTTTTCAGCTCCATCAAGGCGATTATGTTCGTCTCTAAGCTGGTTATTCTAGTTAGCATTTTGTCTAACCTTTTTTCAAGGTTTTTAGTTTCTTTGCATTGGGATAGAAGATGTTCCTTTAACTCAGAGAAGTTTTTTATTACCCACCTTCTGAAGCCTGCTCCTGTCAATTCGTCTAATTCGTTCTCCATTCTGCTTTATTCCCTTGCTGGTGAGGAGTCGTGAACTCGTGGTGGTAGAGAGACGTTCTGGTTTTTGATGGTTTCATTCTTCTTGCGCTGGTTTCTCCCCATCCCTTGGATTTATATAGTTTTGATATGTAGCTGCTTGGGGAGGCAGCCTTTCCTTTATCTGCCTGTGGAGGCGCTGCTGGGCTGCCACCAATTCAGTGGAGCTGCTGCATGTTTTACTTACTCAGGAAAATTAGGCCGGTTTCTGCAATGGTGGCTTCCCTTCCGCCTGCCCACTGAGCTGGATAGTTCCTGGTGGCTCTCTAACTGAGGATCTGGGTGCCTAACTCTGGAGTGAGAGTTTTTTGTCCTGCTGGGCTTTGTGCAGCAGGGGGGCCTGTCCTGCCATCTGGGCTGTTTCCCTGTGTTCCGTTTCCCTTCTTGCTGGGAGGCAGGTAGCTCCGTCCCATCGGTTTTTTGGCTTTCTTGGCATCAGCCAATGCTTCCACCTAGATCTAATCTGACTGCCCCAGCGCCGGCCGAAGTTGCTGTTCTGCCCTGTTCAGGCAGCTCGCTAAGGCTTTTCAGCCTGGCGAAGGTCTCCTGTTCTGTGGGTTGTAGAGGGCTTAGGTAGAGCACTGTATCTGAACTGAAGTCCCAGAGGGGGAGAGTCCTCGGGTCGATTGCGTACTCCTCCTGGGTGGCACAGTGCCCCACCTTGCTGCAACTTGCCCCATTTGGTTTATCCCCATTGTCTGACCAGACCCACAAAACGAAACTGGTACCTCGTTTGGAACTGTGGAGACCACTTGGCTTCTGCATCTCTCTCACTGGGAGCTGCTTTCCAGAGCTGCCTCTTATTTGGCCACCTTGAGATCCCCCAATTTATTTTTTTATGGCTGAGTACTATTCCATCATGTATATATACCACAAAAAATTGCAGACATTGGCTTAGGCAAAGATTTCATGACCTAGAACCCACAAGCAAATGCAATAAAAACAAAGATAAATATTTGAGACTTAATTAAACTAAAGAGTTTTGCACAGCAAAAGGAATAGTCAGCAGAGTAAACAGACAAACCACATAGTGGGAGAAAATCTTCACAATCTATATCCTGACAAAAGACTAATATCCAGAATCTACAAAAGAAGACATACAAATGGCCAACAAATATATGAAGAAATGCCCTACATCACTAATGATTCGGGAAATGCAAGTCAAATCCACAATGCAATACCACCTTACTCTCACAAGAATGGTCATAATCGAAAAATCAAAAAACAGATGTTAGCATGGATGCAGTGATCCGGGAACACGTCTACACTGCTGGTGGGAATGTAAACTAGTACAACCACTATGAAAAACACTGTGGAGATTCCTTAAAGAACTAAAAGTAGAACTACGATTTGATGCAAAAATCTCAAACTGGGTATCTGTCGAGAGGAAAATAAGTCATTATATGAAAAAGTTACTTGCATATGCATGTTTATAGCAGTACAATTTGCTGCAAAATCGTGAAACCAACACAAATGCCCATCAATCAACAAGTGGATAAAGAAACTGGTATACATACACAGTGGAATACTACTCAGCCATTAAAAAAATAAATTAATGTCATTCACAGTGACCTGGATGAGATTGGAAACTATTCTAAGTGAAATAACTCAGGTATAGAAAACCAAACATCGTGTGTTCTCACTGTCATGTGGGAGCTAAGCTATGAGGCCGCAAAGGCATAAGAATGATACAATGGACTTTGGGGACTTTGGGGGGAAGAGTGTTGAGCGGGGTGAGAGATAAAAGACTACAAATAGGGTACAGCGTGTGTATATATTCAGATGATGGGTGCACCAAAATCTCATAAATTACCACTAAATAACTTACTCATGTAACCAAACACCACCTGTAGCCCAACGACCCATGGAAAAAAAAATCATTTAATCAGGAGTCACAAAATCAATTAACTATGGTTGTCAGATATTTAACATAAAGGAGGCATCCTGTAAGAATTCTGCTAATCTAGTGTCATCATATTTTTTTCTCTGTTCTGAAACTGACACTTTGTCTCATTGTCAGGAAAACTCAAAGGATTAAGTTACTGAAACAGAACATCTTATATCAAGGAGGTAGCAACTCTTAAGCTCTATCTGATAATGTCCAGGCAGAGACATAGAGTCTTTGTTGCTGAGTCATCTCAATTCTCATCAGAAGTTGGAAATCCAGATTTTTATTCAAATTCCCAGTTTTAAAATTTTTAACAGTGCAGAATACAAACAAAAGATGTATCCAGGCAAAATACAGCCTTCCAACCATGGCACCTCTGTACTAATTGGATAAATCTGTGCTAAAAATGGTATGGAAATACCTGATTTAAGTAAGTAAAGTTTCAAATATAAGCCAGTTTTCTTAATATATATGTGAAACATTGAAATTTGTATAATGGTAGTATAACTGAAAGATTATCAGACTGGGTTTGAAAAGACCTATACTTTCATCTTTATATTACTTAATAAATATATGAGCATTATTTACTCATCATCTATTTGATAAGAATAAAACAAGAAACACAAGAAACTTGAGAAGTCATAATATACTAAAATCCATAGAATTATAATTAAATTGTATTAGTAATAATGGTTAGTTTGAAATCAGTAACTTCAATGTAGTTCTTTATAATTCATGTCATTGTGTATATGTAGTATACATAGTATAAAGTATACAGTAAAAACTCATCTTCTCTTCTAACACTTCAGTTTAATGAGCAGTCTCTTATTCCACCTCAGTGCTTCATGAAGACAGACAAAAATTGGGGGAAAGGGTAGTTATGACATCATAGACAAAAATTGGTGGAAAGTGTAATTATGACCTCATTAGTAACTTGTGTTAGGTACTTTCTAAGATACAGTAATTTATGTTTATATGCTTAATTCTAGTTAAGTCACATATACTATTAATCACTTAGGGAAATCAAGATGACTCATGTTGATAATTTCTAGTAGCTATTTTAGTAGTATGATATACTCTTTGGTAGTTAGTCATCTACAAACCTTAGTCCCCACATCATAGATGAATGATTTCTTTATGACTTCAATGTCATGTTTAGTAAGCTAGAACTAGAGGGGAAATATTCTCAAGCTTCAGAAGAATTTTTAAAAAAAGCTTCAAAGAGAAAATGTAATCATCTGAAAAAGTGTGATAAAGTATGCTCTTTGGAATTGAAATGGTCTTTGGTTAAAAGTTTTAAAAAGTAAATTAAAATGCCAAGCACAACAGGAGCTTTAGCAATAAAGAATACACTTCATTCTCACTCACACTGTAAAAGAAAAAGAATTCAGTCCAATTAAGTATTCATGAAACAAAAGATCAAGGCGTTAAGTCTTAGATCAAGTTCAAGACTGGGCATGAACTAATGATCCAATAGTTTATATGAATATTAAACATTTAGTAGAAGAATAACTCAGAATTATACTTTAAAATGGATTTCATTTTAATTTAATTGACAGAACTAATTTTACCAATTCTGGATTAAAAACTGATTGACAATGAACGTAAGTATATCCAAGACCACATATTGAGAATCAATCAATTGATAAGTTTTCCTAAGTTCCAGAAATTAATGTTACCTGTTAGTAGATGCACTGTTTGTTTTTATTATATTGTAGTAATACTTGTTCTTTTCCCAAACCTATCTTCCTATATATGTTAATATTAAATATGAACTGATATGCAAAGATAAATATGCAAATTCAGTTATATTCTTTGCCCAAAACTTGCAGCAAACTTAAATTAAAAGTGAGTCATCTATGTGTTGTTTTTAGCCTTAGATGCTGATAAAGAAGATACTGAATATATCAATCATTTGAAATAAAGACTCTCTCCTGAAACCTCCTTGGAAACAGGTGTAAGCAATTTCTCTTCAAAAGATTGATGGAATAGAAATATCCCCAAAGAACCTTTGACCAATTTGACATCCTCTTTTTAAATATTCAGGAAAAAAGTAAGGTTAACCCAGCCACAGGCGGAATGCCTCCGCTGAGCGTGTATAAACCGGTGAAATGTGCAAGAGGCCTGAGAAGCAGCTAAGAGGTCCAGCAAAAATAATCATCCACTCTTCACGCCGAGAGGCAACAAGCACTGTAGTAAGATAAAGTTCCAGACTTTCAATCCATCCTTAGTGTAGCAAGCCTACAGACAAATTTCCCTCGAGAAGGTGCCTTGTCCATCACTACAATCAGTTCAACCAAAGCATTTTATCCATTTATTTATTTTCAAGTTGTCAATGATGTTTTGGAAAGCAAAGGCAGACAAAGCTTCTTCTAAAAAACCTGAGGGATTTGTTATTTATTCTGAGAAACATGACCTGGAGACATTTTTTGCAAAACTGCTAATAAAAAAGCTATGAGTGCCATTGTGCCAGCTGAACCAAAATAAAGATTTTCAAGTATATACCAGAGTAATTTGATAAAATACAGTGAAACTCAGAAAAAAATCTAATGAAATAGGCTAGATATAAAATAATTTATTAGTAGATGAAGTCATTCTCATTTGATCAGGCTAGTGTTTTTTCATGTTATCTGAAATTTTACAAAATTTTTCAAACGGTGTTTAAAGTTAGACCATAACTTTTACTAAAATGTTCATTTTAAAAAGTCACTGAGATAAGAATTCATATATCCTTTTAAAGATTGCATGGAGCATATTTTAACATTTTCTTAGTTTATGTTTTATACTAAGAGCATCTAGAGTGTGAGGTTTCAACGTGGCCTTTACTATACAGATCATAAATTTTACAGTTATTGCCATGTAATCAGTGTTTAATAAGTGTTTCTTGGATGTTTTAACAACTTTTTAAAAAATCAAGATGTCTTAACATTGAGTCAATAGAGCACATTTGATAGATCTATGAGCCCCTATATCATACACAAATTGTTTGTGTTCATGTACAAAATCTGTATTTCATGAGATTTTCAAAGGGCACCATGACCTCACTCTCATAAATGTTTGCCTGTTTTCTTTAAAAAAAATATGAAGGCATTAATTTTTAAAGTACTATGTTATAATAGAAAACTTAAGATTTGCCAAACACCCTCAAGAACCTCATACTTTGCAGTGATTTTTTTAAGGGGCATTCTGTTAAATTTTAAAAGAAATCAAGAACATTGATTATGACTGCCTGTTTTCAAATTGTACTGCGGTCATATCTAATACAGTTACATAAGAAAAATGGAACCATAACAAGAGACATAAAGGTTGGAAAGAATTGTAAACAAGAATATTATGTTTAGATTATATGATCATCTATATAACAACCATGAGATAATGTATAGACAATTATAATGAGTTCAACAAGATTGTTAACAAGATCAACATCCTAAAATAATGAGAGTACCAATAAATTGGGGCAGAGAGGGAGGAAAGAACACATAATTTAAAAGATTATATTCCCTAAACATAAATAATAAGAACCCTGTAATAAATCTAACACTAAACATATATTTCATAGATAAAAAGAAAAACTTTAAGGAAGAAAAAACAAATACTAAACAAATGGGATTTTTATAAAGTAAGTACTAAATAAATGGAAAGATAGGAAATTCATGTAGTTTCTTTTAACAAGGTACAAAACACAAACTCTAGAAGAAAAAAAATACATTTTTTTTTTTTTGATGGAGTCTCGCTCTGTCTCACAGGCTGGAGTGCAATGGCACGATCTTGGCTCACTGTCAACTCTGCCTTTCAGGTTTAGGTGATTCTCTTGCCTCAGACTCCCAAGTAGCTAAGATTACAGGTGCAAGTCACCATGCCCAGCTAATTTTTGTGTTTTTATAGGATGAGGTTTTGCCATGTTGGCCAGGCTGGTCTCGAACTCCTGACCTCCGGCAATTCGCTCACCTTGGCCTCCCAAAGTGCTGGGATTACAGGCATGAGCCACTATGCCCAGCCAATACAGCTAATTATATTTAAGATTAATGATTCATTTGGTAAATGATCCCATGAAAAAGGCAGTTTATAAACATGAAGCATTTTTGAGATTTATAAATGTTAAATATGGTATTTATAATATGTTAAAAATATTTACTAAGTAATAATTCTTAAAAACTTTGAAGAAACTCAGTACACGTTTGTAGTGGAACTAGGCATAGGAGTGAGGGTAGAGGAGTGAGGGTAGAGGTCATTACCATCAGCAGCAGCTGCAGCAGTAGCAGCAGCAGCAATCATTTTTATGTCTATTTTGCATCTCAAGTGATAGCAGTCCAGAGACGTCTCGCTCAAAATCAAACAGCTTACCATATCTAAAATAGCTGTTTTTGCTTTTAAATCCCAAATCCAGTTGTTGTTGTCTTCCTGTAAGTTCTGTGATACATGTGCAGAGTGTGCAGGTTTGTTACATAGGATACATGTGCCATGGTGGTTTGTTGCCCCTACTGACCCATCACCTAGGTTTCAAGCCCCGCATGCATTAGCAATATGTTGTAATTCTCCCCCTCTCCTTACCCCACAACTGACAGGCCCCAGTGTGTGTGTTTCCCTCACTTTGTCCAGTTTCAATCTATGATTACAATGCTATTCCACTTACTTCGTTTATTAGAAAAATAAATGCCTTAATTTGCAAGCAAAATAATTAATATGTGACAACATTGCGAATAAGAGGAAACAAATACTCATAGCAAACTGGAAGGGAAATCAGTATAAAAGAGCTAACTCATTATTATATCAGAGCAAGATGTGGTCAGTCATTATAGCAATGGTTAAAACAAAACACAAACTAAAAAATTCTCTAACAATTTATTATGGTTTTAAGTAAAGCTTATCAGCTAATTTTGTGATTGGTACACATCAATAACACAGATTAATAAATTAAATGGAAGACATTTTCATTATATTTCCTAGCAATAAGATAAATGATATATGTAATATCATAAACCTCTGAAGGTATGAGAAAATTTTTAAAGTATAAATATGTCATATAAAGAATTCATTTTCATTTAGGTGTCATGACTTTAGAAAATGTTTTACAAATTATTGGTTTTGTCAATTAAGAATTTATTGAGACTATGTTAAAATGTCCAATAAATAACAATTTTATATAATTCTAATAATTTGAATCCTGTAGCTTTATTATGTGACCTCCTTTATGTCTAGTAATGATCTTTGCTTAAGTCTATTTTTCCTCATCTTAATATAGTTATACTACATGGAAGTATATTATATTTCATCTTTTAAGTTTTAATTTTTTGAATTACAGATACTTTAGATACCACCATTTAAATAGTATATAATTGGAATTTATACTTTTATGCAGGACAAAATATTCAGTCCTTTTACATTTAGTTTAATTACTAATATATTTATGTCTACATATACCATCTTACTTCACATTTTGAATTTATTTCTCCTATACTATGATTTGCTTTTCTTTTCTTCTTTCTGGTTGTTTTTTATTCAAATAGATATTTTTCTCATGCTTTATTATTTCCTCTTCTACACTGACTCATACTTGCTATGGTTTGAATGTGTCCCCTGAAGTTTTCATGCTGAAAACTTAATCCCCAATGTGACAGTGTTGAGAAGTGTGACTTTAAAAAAGTGATTACATAATTAAGGTTCTGCCTTCATGAATAAATTCATGTGATTAACACAAATGTGGGCTTGTTATAAAAGGGAGTTCAACCCCCTCTTATTTGCCCATGCTCTTTTGCCTTTGTGCTTTTGCCTTCCACCATGGAATGATTCAGCAAGAAGGTCCTTGCTTGATAACAGCACTGGGATCTTGGACTTTTCAGCCTCTAGAACTGTTAGAAATAAATCTCTGTTTTGTAAAAATTACCTAGTGTGTAGAAGGCTGTTATATCAGCACAAACCAATCTAAGAAAATTCTTTTCTCTTAGACTTAGTGTACAAATTATAACACACATACATAATTTGTCAATGTCAAAAATTAATCAGTTCATATATTCTTTTTTGACAATTCAAGGATGTCACTTACTCCTCACTTACATGTTATTGTTGTTTGAATTAATTATATCTTGTACCCTTTAACCTCACAAAACATTATTAGACGATTTTATAAAGATAATTTAGATTTGCTACATATTTACCACCTTTATTACTCATTCTTTCTCACAATATTTAATGTTTCCCTCAGAATCACTTTGCTTCCCTTTAAAGTACATCTTTTAGATTTTCCTTTAATAAGAATCTAACAATGGGATTTTTTTTATTTTGTTTGCTTTAAGATGTCTTCACTTTACCTTAATTTTTGACATTTATTTTAAAGGTATAAATTTCTAAGTTAACATGTTTTCATTCAGCACATTGAGGACATCATTTCACTATTAATTGGTGCTATTGTCGGTACTGAGAAGTAAGCTGTAAGTCTAATTATTTTTTTCTAATATCTGTGAACTGATGTCTTCTCTATTTCTAGAAATTTCCCAAGTGTTATTTGTGATATCATTTGACTTCTCTCCCTACCTCCATTTTATGCTCTGGATAATTTACTTTATTCAATTTTGAAGTTCACTAATGTTCTAATTACTTCATCTAATTAGATGCTAAATGTATTCGTTAACTCTTTAAGTTTTATTTTTAATTATTTTGTCTTTTATTTATCAGATATTTAATTTTGTTAATTTTAATATCTATTTGGTTCTTTTGTAGTTTTCCATACTATGAAGATCTTTTCAAGTATGTTTTCTTTCAAGCACAGTAAGTACTATGATTTAATAATATGTTCCTGATAGCTCCCCAATTTGATGTCTTTGCAGGTCATTTCCTCTTTTTAGTATTTTTGTTTGGTTTGTTTTCTTGTTCTTAGTCAGCTTTTTTTTTTCCTTGGCCATTTATTTGTAGGAATTCTTTGAGGTCATATTAACAGGTCTTCCTTCATAGCACATTAGCCTTTGCTTCTGCAAGGCATCTTGGGATACTCCCACTTTGAATGAAACTCACATTGCAAGGTATTTTGGGAGGCTCAGGTGATACGATTTGTACTGCAAATCACCAATGACAAGTTTGTAGTTATAATGTCTTACAGATTTTCCCCCACTTTTCTGCCCAAATTTTACCCCACAGCATTACTATGTTTATAATCCTGCTCTGAAAAAATCATATGTCTCTACCATTCAAAGATGTCTGTAATTTACATATAACCAAAACAAACAAACAAACAAACAAACAAAAGTCCGTCGATGTCTTTTGACCAGAAGACATGCAGATATGACAGAATTATCTCACAAAATGAGGTAATTACCAATATCTAGCTCAATATATTAATTATGCCAGAGGTTGTAACTTTTTGAATTTTTGCATGAGTGAAAAATCAGATCTTGGTGATGACCTTGAGCAGTAGGATACAAATAACTCCCACATATTTACCTTTCTCAACCTCTGGTAACCATCCTTCTAGTCTCTATACCCATGAGTTCAATTGTTTTGATTTTTAGGTCCTACAAATAAGTGAAATATGTAATATGTGTCTTTCTGTGCCTGGCTTATTTCACATAACATAATAATCTCTACTTCTATCCATATTATTGCATTTCATATATATATATATATATATATATATATATATATATTCATTCTGTTGTATTATGGCTGAGCTGATCATAACATGCAGTTCTTCCCATTCTTCCCTCCCTTTTCCAAAGACATAGGAGCCTCATGCCATAGCCATCACAACCCCAGGCAAGGAGTAGTACTGCCAGATTACCACTGATATTCCCTTAAGGCCTAAGGTCTCTTAAGTCAGCTTGTGCTGAATGCTACCTGGCCTGAGACTCACCCTTCAAAGCAGTGGACTCCCCTCTGGCCCAGGGTAGGTTCTAGAAATGCCATACAAGAATAAAACCCTAGAATCAGGGACCCGAGAATTCCACTTCGTGGTTTATCCTCCTGTAAGAGTATTGGTATCCCAAGCCAGCAAGTCTCAGAGGCTCATCAAGGTCTTCAGTGTAGTGTCTGAGTATCTCTGGTTATTCAAGGCCCAATAGCTCTTCAGCTGATGAATGCTGGCAGGACTGGGTTCTTTCCTTCATGGCAGAGAGCTCCCTTCTGGCCCAGGGTATGTCTAGAAATGTAACCAAAGAGCTAGGGCCTGGAACAGCAGCCCCTACAGGTAATCCCCAGGCAATCAGGATATGGAGTGGACCTCCAGCAGTCCTGCAGCAGAGGGGTCTGACTGTAGAAGGAAAACTAAGAAAAAGAAAGAAACAACTTAATCAGCCACAAAAAGGACATCCACTCAGAGACCTCATCTGAAAGTCACCAACTACAAAGACTACAGGTAGATAAATCCACAAAGATGGGAAGAAAGCAGTACAAAAAGGATGAAAATACCCAAAACCCAAATGCTTCCCCTCTTCCAAGGGATCACAGCTCCTCACCAGCAAGGGAACAAGGCTGGATGGAGAATGAATCTAATGAACTGACAGAAACAGGTTTCAGAAGGTGGGCAATAACAAACTTTTCTGAGCTTAAAGATCATGTTCTAACACAATGCAAAGAAAGATAGAACCTTGAAAAAAGATTTGACAAAATGCTAACAAGAATAAACAGCTTAGAGAGGAATACAAATGAATTGATGGGGCTGAAAAACATAACACAAGAACTTCACAAACCATACACAAGTTTCAATAGCCAAATAAACCAAACAGAAGAAAGGATATCAGAGATTGAAGATCAACTCAATGAAATAAAACAAGAAGGCAAGATTACAGAAAAAAGAGTACAAAGAAATGAACAAAGCCTCCAAGAAATATGGGATTATGTGAAAAGACCTAATCTACATGTGATAGGTGTACCTGAATGTGACAGAGAGAATGAATCCAAGCTGGAAAACACTCTTCAGGATATTATCCAGGAGAACTTCCCCAACCTAGCAAGGCAGGCCAACATTCAAGTCCAGGAAATACAGAGAACACCACAAAGATATTCCTCAAGAAGAACAACCCCAAGGCACATATTCATCAGATTCACCAGGGTTGAAATGAAGAAGAAAATGCTAAGGGCAGCCAGAGAGAAAGATTGGGTTACCCACAAAGGGAAGCCCATCAGACTCACAGCAGATCTCTCAGCAGAAACCCTACAAGCCAGAAGAGAGTGAGAGCCAATATTTAATGTCCTTAATGAAAAGAACTTTCAATCTAGAATTTCATATCCAGTCAAACTAAGCTTCATAAGTGAAGGAGAAATAAAATCCTTTACAAACAAGCAATTGCTCAGAGATTTCATCACCACCAGGCCTGCCTTACTAGAGCTCCTGAAAGAAGCACTAAATATAGAAAGGAACAAAGACTAACAGCCATTCCAAAAATGTACCAAATGGTAAAGAGCATCAACACAATGAAGAAACTGCGTCAACTAATGGGCAAAACAACCAGCTAGCACCAAACTCTCAGGATCAGATTCACACATAACAATATTAACGTTGTATGTAAATGGGCTGAAAGCCCCAGTCAAAAGACACGGACTGGCAAATTGGATAAAAAGTCAAAACCCATCAGTGTACTGTATCCAGGAAATCCATCTCACATGCAAGGATACACACAGGCTCAAAATAAAGGGATGGAGGAAGATCTACCAAGAGAATGGAGAGAAAGAAAAAAAAATAGCAGGTGTTGCAATCCTACTCTCTGATAAATAGAATTTAAACCAACAAAGATCAAAAGAGACAAAGAAGGGCATTACATAATGGTAAAAACATCAATGCAACAAGACGAGCTAATAATCCTAAATATATACGTGCCCAAACAGGGCACCCAGATATATAAAGCAAGTTCTTAATGACCTACAAAGAGACTTAGACTTTCACACAATAATAGTGGGAGACTTTAACACTCCAATGTCAATATTAGACATATCAACAAGACACAAAATTAACAAGGATATCCAGGACTTGAACCCAGACCTGGGACAAGTACCTAATAGACATTTACAGAACTTTCAACCCCAAATCCACAGAATATACATTCTTCTCAGCACCATATCATACATACTCTAAAACTGACAACATAATTGGAAGTAAATCACTCCTCAGCAAATGCAAAAGAATGCAAATCATAACAGTCTCTCAGACCACAGTGCAATCAAATTAGAACTCAGGATTAAGAAACTAACTCAGAACTACACAACTTCATGGAAACTAAACAACTGGCTCTTGAATGTTAACTGGATAAACAATGAAATGAAGGCAGAAATAAAGACGTTCTTCGAAACCAATGATAACGAAGACACAATGTACCAGAATCTCTGGGACACATTTAAAGCAGTGTCTAGATGAAAATTTACAGCAGTAAATGCCAACATGAGAAGCAAGGAAATATCTAAAATCAACACCCTATCATCAAAATTGAAAGAGCTAGAGGAGCAAGATCAAAAAAACTCAAAACCTAGCAGAAGACAAGAAATAATGAAGATCAGAACAGAACTGAAGGAGACAGAGACACAAAAAACACCAAAAAATCAATAAATCCAGGAGCTGGTTTATAGAAAAGATCAACAAAATAGACTACTAGCCAGATTAATAAAAAAGAAAAGAGTGAATAATCAAATAGATGCAATAAAAAACGATAAAGGGGATATCACCACAGAATCCACAGACATACCAACCACCATCAGAGATTACTACAAACAACTCTATGCAAAGAAACCAGTAAACCTGGAAGAAATGGATGAATTCCTGGACACTTGCAACCTCCCATGCCTAAACCAGGAAGAAGTTGAAATGTTGAATAGACCAATAACAAAGGCTGAAATTGAGACAGCAATTAATAGCTTACCAACCATAAAAAGCCCATGTCCCGCTGGGTTCACAGCCGAATTCTACCAGACATATAAACAGGAGCTGGTACCACTCCTTCTGAAACTATTCCAAACAATTCAAAAAGAGGGAATCCTCCCCAAATTATTTTATGAGACCAACATCATCCTGATACCAAACCCTGGCAGAGAGTCAACAAGAAAAGAAAACTTCAGGCCAATATCCATGATGAACATAGATGTAAAAATCTTCAATAAAATAATGGCAAACCGATTTCAACAGCACATGAAAATGCTTATCCATCATGATCAAGTATGCTTCATCCTGAGGATGCAAGGCTGGTTCAACATACGCAAGTCTATAAATGTAATTCACCACATAAACAGAACCAAAGACAAAAACCACATGATTATCTCAACAGATGCAGAGAAACTTTCGACAAAATTCAGCAGCCCTTTATACTAAAAACCCTCAATAAACTAGGTATCGACAGAATATCTCAAAATAATAAAAGTTATTTAGGACAAACCAACAGCCAATATCATGCTGAATGGACAAAAACTGGAAGCATTTCCTTTGAAATCTGGCACTAGACAAGGATGCCCTCTCTCACCATGCATATTCAGTACATTATTAGAAGTTCTAGACAGAGCAATTAGGCAAGAAAAAGAAATAAAGGGTATTCAATTAGGAAAGGAGGAAGTCAAATTGTTTCTATTTGCAGATGACATGATTGTATATTTAGAAGACCCCATCATCTCAGCCCAAAATCTCCTGAAACTGATAAGCAACTTCAGCAAAGTCTCAGGATACAAAATCAATGT